>CAKAOI010047761.1:49790-60337 GCA_916701655.1 Sebastiscus albofasciatus
TCTCGTTCTTTTATTGTCTTTTGAAAGCAACACTTACCATGTCTCTAGAGAAACACCTTATCAGCACTAGTGATATAAGCTTTTATGATCTATTACGTAAAAAAACACAATAATTACATGTTATATTAATATCATTATTTTAATAATTAGGGCTGTGGAGATTTGTTTTAACACCACTAACTTCTTTAACGCATTAATGCAACTTGCGATTTTTAATTAACGTCTTTAAAAAACAACAGGCTGCCGTTGGGCCCGGCCGCTATTCGACCTTTCGGAGGTTGTAGCTTGTCGTGAAGGAGATTAAATAACGCTCCAAAGTTCCGCTAAATTCTGGTGAGGGAAAACTGGCATGGTCATTTTCACAGGGTTCCCTTGACCTCTGACCTCATGATATGTGAATGAAAATGGGTTCTATGGGTACCCACGAGTCTCCCCTTTACAGACATGCCCACTTTATGATAATCACATGCAGTTTTAGGGCAAGTCATAGTCAAGTCAGCACACTGACACACCTACATGCCTACATTTTTATGCTACATGCAGTACCTGTGAGGTTTTTTGGACAATATATGTCATTGTTTTGTGTTGTTAATTGATTTCCGATAATAAATACTGTATATACATACATTTCCATGAAGCAAGCATATTTGCCCACTCCCATGTTGATAAGAGTATTAAATACTTGACAAATCTCCCTTTAAGATACACGGACAATCGTGCAATTAATCATGATTAAATATTTCAATCGATTGACAGCCCTATTAATAATATAACTTACGCTCTACAATGCAAGTCCCTCTTATTGTTTCTACAACATAAACACTGTTTGATCCGACCAAATATAAAAAGACTGCTGCTGTTTCTGCTGTAGCGGCAGATCTCTCATCTGTTGTCCCCCATCGTTCATTCATTATCGGCTCAGCAGCGAGCAGAAGAGTGCCCCACCTGTTGTGAGACAACAAGACTAATGCGAGGGGACTGATTGAAGCCACAGAGCTCTGTTTATTTGAGAATATTGATAAATTTTCAAAAGTAGAAATGACAAAACTTTTCAGCATTTTGTTTTGAAGGGCTTGTCCTTTATTATTAACACCTCAGTGATTCCTGTGCTGTTATTGATTCACAGCCTGACAGCAGACAGTTGGGACTGGGCCAGTGCACGCACAGCTAACCTATCTGAAGCCTCACATCATAATGATAATATATTTACTTTGTCGCTCCTGAATTCTAAATGTAACTTTAATAGCCTTTACTGCCACTGTCATCATTGTATAAAATTATATTTTTCCTCTAAGCTTTTAAGTACAGTAGATATCTTCAGTAAGGCAGGCAGCCAGTTTCTCCCCCCCATGTGGCCTGATACTGAACTGCAATATTGCACCTCCTGAGGCTCAGATGATTCAGCAGAAATCATCAGACAGTTAGACTGTGTGCATTTTTTGCTTTGTTTGGAAACTGTTTGAGGACATCAGACTGACAACAGAGTCAGGACGTGCTTATTCCTCTGACACGATCTAGTACAGTCTGGATGCCAGTCTGGCTTAACATGACCTTTTGATGATGACAAGCAGAAAAGCTGAATGTTCATGATGTCTGACAATTGATTGTCTCTTTTTTTAACCTTCAAGTGCAACAGTTTCATGTTGAATCTGATTATTTATTTCAGAATGTAATGTATGACATTGTAATGTAATGTAGTTGTCATAGTCGGTAAATTGTTAGGGTTCATTTGTGGTTATTTTATGGCTTTGGTAAAATAATTTAGAAGCTTGTGTTGACGTTGTAGTAATAGTAAAACATAATGATCATAATTAAAGTTCTGTCCTGTCTGGTGAGCTAATTAGTACAATCAGCTGCTGTAATGGAGTGAAAAATGGGGAGTGGTTAGCCAGATGTCCAGGGACCCCCCTCCATCTTTGTTATCCTGCATGGTGGAGCATTGCACACACTTACATTCACACTGACCCACACATACAGTGAACATACAGGTTCACATAGACATTGACACATTTAAGCTTGTGCACATCTATAAACGTGAGCCACAAGTATAATTAGCAAATTATGATGGCATCCTTCTGGGTAGTTGTTAAAGCTGCAGCGGGTAAAAAATTGTCTTTTAATCCCGATTCACAGAAAGACTCTGGAAGAGAAAGAGCATCAATCCACTAGTTAAAGTCAGTTTACTAGTCACAGGCAGTACTACTCAGCCTGTGAAAACAGTTATTCTGTCTTCTGTAGATCCGCAAGAGCTTTGTCAGGTCTGAGAAAATAACCCTGATGATGTCAAAGTGATATCATCAGGGGTTATCTCAGCCAACGGGCAACATCTGGGGACTGAGAAGTGAAGCCAATGTGGAAGTGCCTTAAACTTGTATTCTTTCTAATAGCCAGCAGGGGGCGACTCCTCTGGTTGTAAAAAGAAGTCTGATTGTATAGAAGTCAATGAGAAAATGAGTCTACTTCTTTGATTTAATACCTCAGTAAACATTGTAAACATGAGTTTATGATCTCAATCTCTAGTTTCAAGTCTTCTTCAATACAGCATGATGTTCATTTAGTAAACTATGGTCCCATTTAGAGTCAAATAGACCATAAAGCAGGGTATGTTTTAGGGCGTGGCTACCTTGTCATTGACAGGTCGGAGTTGTATGTGTTTTCGTTGTAGAACTTTAACCCTTTCACAGTGTGTTTTCAGCTCATGAAAGCTAATCATAACATTTTTGGTTGCCTAAAAATATCTTATTCATCATTCGGTTGTACTTATCTCCACCCACTCATGTCACTTCTGGCTGCAAAAAAACAAGAAGGCAACAGCCAAAGTGCCGAACTCAAGGCTTCAAAACATCAGACCACAATGGGTGACATCACAGTGACTACGTCTACTTCTTATATACAGTCTATGACCTCAGCTTGCGCTTGGAAACTTAAACGTTTTTAACAGAAAGACAGCGTTACATACTGGCCTTTTACCGCGGTACAACACGGAGATGCTGTTGAGTTGCATTATGGGAAATGTAGTATTAGAGACTGAGGATATCTCAGCCCCTGCTGCTTTGATGTTGACCATCTTTTTAAAATCGGTCTCTTTCAAGTCCAACAACTTTTTGTAAATGCATGACTAAATTGCTTGAGTAGCTCTGTATTTCCTCACAGATTTGTCCCATTACTCAAATGCTGGTGTGTTACTGTATGTTGCTTTTTTCAGAGAAAAAGAGAAAACAAAATCTCCTAAGCAAAAAAAAAAATCTAAACCTTCACCTAATTATGGCAGTGAGAGTGAGCTGCACTCACCAGTCACTAGAGATCATTTTCCTTCCTAATGATCACACGTTAGTAAACATGACCATGCTAATTCAGTATGATTGCTGGGTATTAAAGGGAATATTTACCAGTTTGCTTTTCCATTTGGGCCCACCAAGGTGCTTAGTCTGCTGGTGCAGCTTTGATGACCTGACAGAGTGTGTTTTCTGCATCCTTGATCTGTCTGCCCCCTGTCTGTCTGTCACTGTCAGCTGCTTAATGTGGTCTGCAGAGGTAGCACGCCTGCAAACTTGAAGTGTGTTGTTGACGCATTCTCCGAGGGCCTGGGAATGCTGAGGTAATGCCTTACTGCCTCACTGCCATGAAAGGACATGTCAGCATGCAGGCACTGCGTCCTCTCGTAGCCGAAGGCGGGAGGAAAACAATCAGTGGATATTCATTTACATGAAAAAATCTATACATTTTTAAAGCCTCCCAATATGTGAAATTTGTGATTGTAGAGAAAAGTTCAGGGTGAGAGGGTTGTAGAAAACGCACGTATGCACACACTTTAAAAGCATCCACACAAATAGATATTTGATATAATAAAACTTTAACAACTGACAAACTATCGAATGTCTCATTTACAAAACAAATAATTTCAAATCTTTACAATAAACACTTTATATAAGCCTCAGCATATGTTATTAATCATACGGTTAAAGGGACAGTGTGTAGGATTTGGTGGCATCTAGTGGTGTGGTTGCACATTGCAACCAACTGAGTACCCCTCCGCTCACTCCTCCCTTTCCAAGACTGTGGTAACGTGAGCCGCCAAGTGCAAAACCGTGGTAATGCCTCGCTCAGAGGCCATCCTTACCATAATAACACTACTTTAGAAGCAACGGAAGTCAGACGGCGGCTGGCGGTAGCACGTTTTTTTCACTTTGCGGCTCACGTTACCACAGTTTCACAAGCATGTCGGAGAACTACGGTGGCCTTCAGGTAACGTAAAAACGGAAAGGTTCTCTCTAGAGCCAGTGTTTGGTTTGTCCGTTCTGGGCTACTGTAGAAACATGACGGACTCGCTCCCTATGTAGATATGAAGGGCTCATTCATAACGAAAACACAACAATTATTAGTTTCAGGTGATTATACACTAATGAAAACATAGTTAGGAATATTATATTCCATTTCTGTTAATAGATCCCCCGAACTAAACTAAAAAGAGAGATGAGGTACTGTCAACATAATACACACTGAATCTTCTATGTTGTAAATCTATATCTTTCTTTTAAACAATGAAAAGCATGTACTGAATGAGACAAGGATTTTCCAGTTGATGGTAGTAGTACACACACACACACACACACACACACACACACACACGTACACATGTAGACAGGCACACCCTCAGTCACATGCATGTCTCTGAACCTCATTATGGGTGCATTAGTGCAGAGGAGGGGAGTGGTGGAGGAAACGACCGGCGGAGTGGAGGGGGATCCACTTTAGGTCCAAACAATAGAGACACATGGTCGGGTGGGGGCATGCAGAGAGCGCGTGTGTGTGTGTGTGTCGTGGTGAGTGGACATGTGGGGTGTGTAATGTGGTGGGCAGACTCTGTGACAGCTGCTACACCATTTTGCCCCTCCTCTGTGTTCAGAAAAACAAAAATCTCTAGGTAATTATTGGTAAAGATTTACTGTTTAATCTTGCATTTTTATATAATATTTCTATTTAAACAAAAAAAAGGGATCCTGAATTTATTTAGGAGTCATTTAAGTGCATGGTATCTAAACAGATGTGCTTGTGTTTATGAAATATGTAGAGCTGCCCCCTCTTACGATTAATCGATCCTTTTGTTCTTAGTCATCTAAGGTTTCTTTTGTCAATTAGTCATTTTTTATACTTTTTTCATGCTGAATGGCTTATTTCTAAGGAACTTATGAGCACATCTCTGGTAAACACAAGATTTAAAGTGGTGCTTTTGTGTGATTCTTTGTGGAGAAACTCTGGAGTTTCACAGATCTGTTGATTTAAATCATCTAATCGATTTGTTGACAAAATCGTATGAGTGTTAGTCGACTAAGAAGTTCTTTGGCCGAGGACAGCCCTAGGAATAAGACATCTGAACATGTCTAGATTTAAAACATGTTTACAGTGTTATATTTTTTTTATTTTAACTTTTTACAATTTAAAAATTCCCCTAAAATTCTAAATTTGGTCATAAACTATCCCTCTGTCTATCAACAGAAAGCCCAATGGGTTTATTTATTCATCAAATCTATTGATTTCTGTGTATGTCTGTATGGTGAACAGTATTACAATGTTGCAATATGATTTTAAAGTAGCCAAATAATTTCAGTACCTAAGGTTGATAATGAGGATGACAATAACGAGTAAAATGATAATGATTATTGGCTATACAGTGCCACACATCCTCTTCTAATCAATTAATCATGACTGACCTTCTACTCTAATTAATTAACTCCTTGTGATTTTGGCAGTGATACACAGATACAGAATAGACCACAGACTGGTGAGTTTTAAATCAGAATCAGGTTTATTTCGCCAAGTACATACATACAGAGAATTTGACTCCGTTTTTTATGCAGCCTTCTCAATGTACTTACTCAGAATATAAATAACAATGAATAAAAATAAAATAAAATAAAATGTCTATATGCAAGTCAAGTGTTCAGGAGTTGTAAACATTACAAATAGTGCAAATAAACAAATACTGGACGGATGTACATGGACTAGATGATTATGTACAGCATGTACATGTGGAGATGTGTATATACTGTATGTACACTGAGTAGGAATTATATTTACAGTGAAAGGTATGTACATATTATTATATATACAGTACATAAAGTGACAGATGATATGTACATATTACAAAAAATGTGCATTAAAGATTGTAAATTATAATCTAAAAATTTGCAACAATGTGCATTAATAACTGTAAATTATAATCTATCAATGTGAATTAAAGACTGTAAATTATAATTTAAAAATGTGCAACATTTTGCATTAAAAACTGTAAATTATGATCTAAAAATATGCATTAAAGACTTTAAATCATAATCTAAAAATTTGCAAAAATATGCATTAAAGACTAAATTATAATCTAAAAATGTGCAACAATGTGCATTAAAGACTGTAAATCATAATCTAAAAATGTGCACTAAAGACTGTAAATCATAATCTAAAAATGTGCATTAAAGACTGTAAATTATGATCTAAAAATGTGCACTAGAGTTTAAATCATAATCTAAAAATGTGCAAAAATGTGCATTAAAGACTAAATTATAATCTAAAAATGTGCAACAATATGCATTAAAGACTGTAAATTATGATCTAAAAATGTGCACTAAAGAGTGTACATCTAATCTAAAAAATGTGCACTAAAGACTGTAAATTATGATCTAAAAATGTGCACTAAAGAGTTTAAATCATAATCTAAAAATGTGCAAAAATGTGCATTAAAGACTAAATTATAATCTAAAAATGTGCAACAATATGCATTAAAGACTGTAAATTATGATCTAAAAATGTGCACTAAAGAGTGTACATCTAATCTAAAAAATGTGCACTAAAGAGTGTAAATTATAATCTAAAAATGTGCATTAAAAACTGTAAGAATTATAATCTCTAACGGCAGCAGCGGATAGTTGGTGTCAAAGGCTTATTGACAGTGTACGACTGATCAAGTGCTCATCAGAGTGATGGCCTCTGGGTGGGTAGAAACTGTCCTTGTCTGTCTTGTTGTGTCTTGTCAACCAGCTCAGATTAATCTTCATAAACTGTATATATGTGCAAGAAAATATGCAAGACAGCTCAGTAATGCAGACAGCTGAGCTTGTCCAGCAGCTGCTCCACTGCGCCCTCCAGTGGAAAGATTGCGACACTACTGTCTTTTCCAATGGAGGGAGGGGCTGTTGAGTGAGCACACAGAGAGAGCCGCTCCTATAGCTCTCAGTCTGCGAGCCACTTTACCATCGCACTGACACAGTGGCCACCATTCCCTGAAGCTCCCATCCAGGCGAGGGCCGCTGCAGCATCCGTAAAAAAGAGGGAATACCTGCTTTTCACAGCTTCATTTTGAAAGGTGGAATCGAAAGAAACATGTCTTACCAAGGAAAAAAGAACATCCCAAAGATCACAGTGAGTAAAAAAGAGTTATTTATGCTTCAGCTGTGCTGTGGGAACTTTGATGCCTGCTGTTTGCAAAATCACCATAAAACCACCATGCATCACGACTCGAGGCTTTTTCTTTTCTCATTTGTCTATTAGACCTGACCAGGTGGAAAAAATACGCACTATGAAAATGCAGGCATGCCCGGCTGCCATAGTGACAGCCAGGCAGAGAGATGAGGCGTTTTCTTAAAGGTGTCCTGCATCTTCTTTGTTGAGGAGCTCCATGCTGTGTGGCTCAGCCGGCTCGCCCATAAAAAAAACCACTGTAGGGACTTGCTGCTGTCTGCAGGGCAAAGATGATGGCTTTATGGTGATCATATTTAATAATGATTTATAAATATAGTTTGGTGCCATATATTTATAATATTGCATTAATGTGCTTTATATAGGCCATCAATTCCCCCATGCACACCCTTTTATATTTAGCACAAAAATATCATTGTGATGCTTTTTCCATGATTAAAATCACCTTTAAGCCATTTTGACATGAATGTGTTCATCCCTTTCTCTCTTGAAGGGCCTAATTGATCTCTATGTATGGGAGGATCCATTGCACAGTGATGTGCAGACTCATTTTTCAATGAGCTTTTCACTGCCATTTTAATAATAATAAGAATAATAAGAATAACATTAATAATACATTTTATTTATATAGCGCTTTTCTGGATACTTAAAGACACTTTACACAGATAAAATGATCATAAAAAAGGACATTATAAAAATATAAAACACACAATATTATGATTATTATAGCATTTTTGATGCTTTTAATGATACATTTCAATTTATCTAATGAGCATAATTATATTGTCCTGTGGCTATTAGTTGGCAAACAATTGAACAAAAGTGAGTCCATTTTTTTTGTTGCAATTTTTGTGCATCATCTCATTATTTCCACAAATGGTGTTATTTCTTATTATTATTATTAATATTAATATTAAGGATTTAAATGTGTCCCCTTGCAGACATGAGCTACTGTTCATGTTGCAGGCTGATGGTGCAGAGGAGAGTGGAGAGGAGGAGAAAAGAGAGGTTGGGTGGGGGGGAAAACCCACGCCCATTGGTGATGAGCTGTGATTAGCTGGCCTTGTACGCTTGTACTCCTGCATCATGGGAAGGAGAAGGATTCAGGGCTCCAGTCAGAGCATCGAGGGTTGGAGGTTGAATGCAGTTCAGGCTGGTGTTACGCAGCCAGCCAGCTGGGTTGCTGGTGTGTGTTACAACTGCAGAGAAACCTCTCCCTCTCTCCTTCTGTCTGTGTGTGAAAACGCCTTCCTTCCAGTCCTCATTGTTGCAGCTCACAGGCTGCAGTCAGGGGTGTGTTGCTGGGCTGTGGGAGACACAGCCTTTGTCTCGTCTCCTCAGCTGATAATACACCCAAAGGGCTGGTTTTAAGGGGGACGACTTTGGCCCTGCAGAGGTCTTGTATTCTGCATCTGAGCTCTTGGTGTCATTACTCTTAAAGTAGGGCATGCCTCTATAATATGCTAAAGTGGGCCAGAATTTTCCATGGCATGTTTTACATGGTCATTATAGGGATGGGCATTTTAATGCTACCAACCCCCCACAGAGAGGTTGGCTGTTTCTTTTCCTTTACCTTTCCTTTATGGTTGAAATGTGGTGTTAAACTCGCGAATGGCATGATATATTTACGTCACCCATATGCACAGATAAAATCAGTTAGTGATGCTGCAACAGAGAGCACTAGACTCACCCAGATAAGATCTGTCTGCTCTCTTCATAGTTTAATACTGAGACAAGACATCAGAGTTTGATGGCCTCGAGATATATACGCCATCTGGGTTACAGAAGTTTAATTTTTCACTTGTTGTAATCCTCAAAGACGAGCTTCATTCAGTTGAAACCAACACGTTAATCAGCTGTAACCACAGTATAAAGTATCTCATTGATGTCCTTGACCAAGAGCAGAGATAAAGTGGCTTCACACCACTTCTGTTCACAGGGGACTAATTCATTGGTTTTCAAACATAATGTAATGCAGAAGCACTGTTTTCACCACTTAAATCAGTATTTGCTTTTAACATATCATGGTAGCAGTGTTTTTCCCAACATATCAAAGTTATAATCCTTTAATTCATTGTTGATTTGGCGACACCTGTGGCTACTGGTGGTAATGGCAAGTGTGTTTTAATAATACAGGACACAGTTAGTCTCACGATACCAGACAATCGGAGATCTCCACCTTCAGCATTTAGAGACTGGAAATGATACCTGTATCAACCACCAGGGACAGCAAACACGCTTGGCTACTCAGAAATGCAACAGAACAATGCTTATATTGGTTTACAGTTCATACACTGTATATAAAGATGGACGACGCGTCTCCACTTCCTCCCACTGTACAGAAGTGAAGCCAAAATATCCATCTTTAGACGTCATTTGGAGCCAGAGTCTGCGCAGTAGTGATTGGGCGCTGGAGCCGCGGTATCGAGGTCCGGCCCACACATCACCGCCCGAGCCAATCACAAGCCGAGCACGGCCGCAGCTCGTTAGTGTGAGCCACCTAGCTGCTACGTTAGCACCACGGTCGCTAACTACTAACAACTAAATATACATACAACAACATGATATCTCCATAACTACATTTATGATCAAACTGACACCTGTTCTATTACACAGACTCATGATGGTTATGTTAAGTTAAAGTAACATCTCCCCTCTCGTATAATTCCCGAGCCTCCAGATCTGCAATTACTTCACTCAGAGCAGCTGTCAATCATGACGTCTCGCCCCCCTTTTTATAGCATCAAATAACTAATTAAAACCAAACTTATCAGAAAAATTAACCCTTGAACATACATTAGTGTGATAAGAACTACCTAAAATGACAGAAGACATCTTTGTGGAAAAATGTATTTGAGGTGTACTTTGACTTTTTAGTTTTGCTCATGTCCCATCCACTAACATGGAGGGGGCTGGCTTTATGCCTATACCGCAGCCAGCCACCAGGGGGCGATCCAGATTTGGCTTCACTTTTGGGGAGCTGTCGTGTCGTTATTCATTACATACAGTCTATGGTCAAAACGCAATTTGAATCCTGCACAGGAATGCGAACTGCACCAGTGAAAATCACAATTTAT
>CAKAOI010047764.1:0-45287 GCA_916701655.1 Sebastiscus albofasciatus
TACATATATATATATATATACATACATATATATACATACATATATATATATACATACATATATATATATATACATACATATATATACACATACATATATATATACATACATATATATATATATATATATATATATATATATGTATACATACTGTAGAGTAGTTGTACCAATTTAAGTGTAGAGGGTAAAATCAATGTAAGGACAATAGTGCTTCATTTTAGCACTTGTTTGACCGCAGGAACTTTCCCCCGGAACTAGGAACCTTTTGAGGACCAGGGTCTAAATTAAGTTCAGGGGACATTTTACCACTATAGACTGTATAAAATATGGACATAGTCTCTGTGACGTCACCCATATGTTTCTGAAGAGCTGTTGTAAAGATCAAAGTGGGTGGCTCCGTCCGTTGCCATCTTGGCAGTGACGAAATAGCAATTGACTTGCTTTTGGAGCCAGCCTCAGGTGGCCATTCAAAAAACTGCAGTTTTTGGCACTTTCACGTTGGCTTCATTTCTCAGCACTGGAGGATACCACTTGTTTACCCCCGAAAAAAGGCCCTGGTCGGGGGGGTAGTACTTTCTGAAAGTACATGAACTTTCGGGGTGGGGTTTGCAGGGATGACTGTCAAAACAAGGAAGTGTTCTAGTAATGATTAAGGACCATTTTAGGACGATTTCTCTTTGTTATATAAAATGCAAAGTTGTTAGGCTTTGCTGTCTGCCTCCTGACTCATTTTAAATAAGACAGAGAGAAAAGGAGAGAGATTGAGTGAGCTGAGACGGCGAGCGATAGAAGAGACAGACAGTGCGGCGGTGCTGTGAACGAGAGAAAGAAAAGTTATTTTCTGATTGTTTCACAGTGGTTACATTCTAAAGCACAAATAAATAACCCTCAGACAGTCAACAGATGATTTATTGTGGAGACAGACGCTCTTAGTTTAATTTTCCTCCTCTGCATTTCATTCACTACATTCAACATGCAGCAGTAAATACTAAGCAGCAGTAAATATCATCGCAGTGAGACAAAACAGTTATTTTGTTTTTTTTAAATGAAACATTCGGGCACAATGAACTGAAGGCTGCAGAGTGTGTTTACCAGCAGCCCTCTTCACATCATGTTGCTTTTTCATACGTCAGCGGACTAATTATCTTAATCTTTTCAGGTCTTAAGACTGCTTTGGGAACGCAGACAACAATGGGCTGAAGGAACCTTTTAGTTCCCTGAAAAGTAGTCCTGGGAAAAGTACCAGGAACTTCCTGGTGGAAACTCAGCTTTTGATTACTGTATAAAGGATGGTTAATAATGGAGCTACTTGAAATATAATAGAACTCTTACAAGAAAAATGTGTTGGTTTGTTTTGTTGTTGGACATAAAACTATTCTTTTATGTAGAGAAATGCAGAGGCCAAGGTGCTCATCAAACGTGTCACCTAAAAGAAATGCCCCTCTGCCTCTTCCAGCAGAAAAGGTACAATAAAAGCCGGACAAAAAAAGGAATGTCCAACTAAATAAAGACAGAGTGCCTGAGGAATGCATCATTTTGGTGACTGGTTTTTATAAATAATATCATGCTACTTGTAAAGATGTCTATTTCATCACAGTTTAGGTTTCTATCAGGGATTGCCGACGTAAACATGAATACATAGGGAGTCATGCAGGAAGCAATATTGTTCATATGTTGACCACGGTGATACATTTTGCAACATCCAGAGACATTATCACTTTAATATTGCAGACAATGATTACATTTCTGATGTTCAACCTGGTTTCTGACCTGGTGTAATAGGAGACCAGAGAGGCGTTGGTGGTTCCCGCTGGGCTGCAGCGGACCGTGTAGTTGATGATGCGTACGTTGCTGAACCGTGGTTTCTCCCAGCGCAGCCAGATGGAGGTGGAGCTGTTGGCCATGGCTTGGATGCTACTCGGGGGCAATGGAGGGGGCCGCATGGGCGGCGGCGATGCTTTAACACACACATACGCATTACTTGCCTTGATATAATTTGCCATTATTTATTATCCCATAAAAGTGATGGAGGGTATCTTCTTTTTTTACAAGACACTCATTCATTCATTTATGTATACATGCACCCATGTAGTAAGATAAATCTTACTTCTGTCATGGACCTTGTCTGTCCTTCCCTTCCACACAGCAGCTGCTCCATCTATCTGCTTGTTGAACGCCCAAACTCTCACCTCGTACTGCCGGTCAGGGACTGAGACATATACATACACACATACATACATACAGCAAGAGAGAGAGAGATAGAGAGAGAGAGAAACAAAAATGAAAATGGAAAAATCTTTTGTCCAGCCATACATGGCGTATACATACAGTATATTACAAGTAAACGTAGTCAGCCTCTTACAAAAACAATACATTAAAGTATTGACCTCAGGCCCGAGATATAATCTAAATGCAGTCAATCCATGTGTGGTCTGATATTCTGTACCTTTAATGTAACAGAAATGGTAAGTGAGCTACAACCGGAGAAATCCAGAGTTAAATCTTAGCATAAACGATGTGTCTATTGACCAATGTCCAATTATCTTGGATTGTAAATAATCATGGACAAAACACATAAATAAGTTAGTTGCTAAGATGGGAAATGGTATTTCTGTTATTAAAAGATGTGCACATTTTTTGACACAAAACTCAGCTAAGCAGGTGATTCAGCTTTTAATATTGTCCAGTCTTGACTATTGTTCAGCAGTATGGTCTAATGCTACAATGGAGAAAATAAAGAAATTACAAATGGTACAAAACAGAGCAACGCGTTATAGTGCTCCGTTGTGGATACAGAACCAATGTTGGTGCAATGTGTAACTATCTAATTTGGTTACTGTGTTAAAAATAGATCACTCTATTGATTACTTGTATTTATCAAAAATATTTCTGTACATATTCATGTTTCTGATTATCTGGTTGTCAAGAGCTTGTCTTGTTCGAGTGTGTTTCAGTCTTGTGCTATTTATTCTGTAATGTTATATTATTCTGTGTGTGGGTTTTTGCCTTGTCTTGTTTATTCTTGCACTGTCACATTGTCAGTGTGTTTGTGGACCCCAGGAAGAATAGCTGATGCAATGCTGTAGCTAATAAAGCTAATAAACTAAAGTAAATTAACCTGCAATCAAATGCTTTTGAATGAAATGCTGAATTATGGAGGTATCTGTCTATTTCTGATCCATATTTTTCAAAATTAAGAGTGCTCATGAAAGCAGTCTTTGAATGAAATACACTCTGTCTGGAAAGGACACGGCTAAAAAAGCCTTTCCCATGCTCGGAATTGAACGAGGCTGTTCAAAAGCTGTGTTAACTGTAAGTGTGCGAAACAAATTTTTTAGCAAACATTTTTTCTAAAGCAAAGTGGGCATCATTTCATTTATTATTCATTCAAAGGTAGCTTAATGCATAAACAGAAAAATTACCATGAAAATATGAAAAGCAGAACACACACTACATTTGGAGGGGCCGCTGTCAATAACTTACCCAGCCCAGTGAGAAGGTGATACCTGGCCTTCTTACGGAGCCGGATGGTGTGGGTCTGCGTTGTCCTTTCTCCGTTGGTTGCTTCGTCAGCCTCCACCTCTCGACAGGACAGCTTGTAACCGGAGACCAGTGTGTGATTGGGCGAGGGATGCCATGTCACATTGAGTGTGTTCACTCTGGCTCTGACTTTCAGCTCAGTCGGGGCAAAGATCACTGGAAACGTTTGGAAAAGGAAAAAGGAAAAAATTATGTGACCAAGAATTTCACAAGATAGCATTATCATAACCGCCGGACTTTCACTTCAGCTATATTTTCCATGTGTATAGTGTAGCGGTGGTGCGATATACTGAATTGATGATAACAGTGATATTTTAAAATGAAATACTGATAATAGACATATGACAATACTGTGTAAATAATCCAGCACCTCTTAAATCCCTTTATATATACAGTTATGGTTACAGAGTCTGTCTTCACCTCCCTACACTCGTATTTTGAATGTGATTCATTTGCCAAAAAAGAGACAAACACAATAAACAAAGTTTACAAAGATGAATTTGATTAATAGCATTATTTTTTTCCAAGATATTGCGATAATATGGTTATTGTAAATCCCATGATAATCGTGTAGTGGAATTCTGACATTGTGACAGCCCCAGTAAAGTAAACGATTCGCATTCATTCTGTGTCTATCCAAAATGTGCCTGTGTTCAAGTGTACAAGTGTTACGTTATGTCAGTGGTTCCTAAACTAGGAGGGAGAGGAGACGTTGAAGGGTGGGTGCAAAAATGTATCTCGTCTTGCCAGGCATATTGTAACTTATTTTCTTGTCTGCAATTGCTCGACTTCTATTGGTTCAGAACGCGGTAGCCATGCTTTTGACAAACACTAAACGAAGAAAGAATATTACGTCCATTCTTGGCTTCCTGTAAGCTTCAGAATTCAGCTGAAGATCTTCCTGATCACATTCAAAGCCCTCCATGGCATGGCACCCTCTTATAATTCTGAACACATAACCCAATACTCTACACCAAGATTACTCAGATCTTCTGACCAATTGCTGTTAAATATCCCACGGTCCAGGCTAAAAACAAAGGGCAACCGTGCTTTAACCATTTTAGCTCAAACACTATGGAATTGCCTCCCCCTCACTGTCAGGTCAGCTGAGGCTCTACCACATTTTAAAAAAAACTTTTAAAAACCCACTTTCATAGGCTGGCGTTTTTATAAGTTTGTTGTTTTCATGCTGTGTATTATTATGTATTGTGAAGCACTTTGTAACTGCTGTTTTTGAAAAGTGCTGTATAAATAAAATGTATTATTGTTGTTATTATAATTAGAAATGTCCAGGAGAAAAATATGGAGTGAAACAAAAATGAAATAAAAACAATTTTTACAAACGTTTCGACCTGTCAAACACAGGTGTATCCAATAACATTATTTTGCCGCATTGCGTTGCAATCATTTCTGAAATGGGTTATGATAAGTTTCACCTGTGCTTTCACAGTTTCACCGTGAGATATGTCATGTTCCCCATATGGATTATAGCTCTCAAAAATGATACTACAAAATCAATGGGAACCCCGCTTAAAACAAAACAGGAATTTTAGGAATGAACATATGCTAAGAGAGCCAGGTCTGGTGTCTTGCTTACCCATGCTGTGGTCGCTGTGGTTGTAGTGGGCTAATGTTTGGTGCTGAGCCCACTCGGAGGGAACCCCGAAGCCAACGCCTGTCCCAGCTGATATCCTCAGTCGGTAGGCCTGGTTGGGCTGCAGCTCTCTTAGTGTGAACTGAGTCTCATTACCCGCCACTTCCACTGAGAACACAGTGTCCACTGTGGGAACACACAACACACACACATCTATATATGTATCTACTAATGGGGTATCTTATTATTATGAGGTTCTGGATGTTTTCTTTAGAGAAACACAGCTATATTGCTTTTTTCCAACAGATATACGTATAAAATACATGTAGACATATAGATCTGTGGTTCTGCACACTTGAGCCAATCTGAACTATTATCAGAAACATACAAAACTAGTAAAGTCGGCTGTAAATATTTGTCCTTTTCTATGAATAACTTTAACCGAACTGGGTAAATATCCTGACTTATACTCAACTTGTTGCTAAATTGGGCTTTCACTGTCAGTTCAGGTTAACTTGAGGTGCTGCTGGGGTTACTCACCCTGATCTAGGGTGCTGTACTCAATGCGGTAGCGGGTAACAGCTCCTCGACTGTGTATCGAGGACAATGGATGCCACATCAGCCTGATGTCTGTGGGGGAGGTGCTGGCTATGGACAGCTGAGGAGGTGCACTTGGCACTGCAGGAGGGAATAAAAAAGACATAGTGAACTGTTTGATGTTGCACATTCAAGGCATACCCTCCAGCCTAGAGCTGCACAGTTACTGGACGGCTTTGAGACACAATATGTCTATCTATGCTTAGTAAACCTTAAAAAAATGTGCACCAAATCAAGGTTTTCTTGAAAAATTGGCCAAGGAAATGGAACAAATGTCAGTTGGATCTTAAAGCAAAAATTCACAGTTGAGTCTCAAGTGAGCTACTGCTACTACTTTTTAAATAACTATACACATAATGAACTGATGACACTGGTGATTCATGAGCTCTTAAAAATCCTGAGGAGTTACAAGGTTGGCATACTATGATTTTGTGCTCTGTGAGTCTATGAAGCATTCAAGCCAAGGCTGGCCTTATTTAACCACTAGTATTAGTTTGATTACTCACCATCCTCCAGCATCTCTACCGTAACAGGCAGGGATGGGCGACTGGCACCCATGGGAGAGTAAGCCACCACAAAGAATGTGTAGGCAGTATGGGGGAGAAGCTCTTTGACGTGATACTCTGTGGTGTCATTATTCATCGCAAACTGGTACTCCACATTATCTGAGCCTGAAAATGATGAATATACTCAAATCAAACACAATTTTAAAAAATGCGCTGGCTACACACACATATGGATAGAGACACACCTGCGGTGCGTTGGCAGTGCACAGAGTAGCCGATGATTTGGTCCGAGTTGTACTCGGGTTTCTCCCAGATGAGCATGGCAGTGGTGCTGGAGTAGGGCGTGGCAGAGAGGTGGCGAGGAGGGCTGGGCAGACCTTCCCTCACGATGACCGTCAGCTTGGCAGTGGCACAGGCCGTGCCCAGTCCGTTGTCTGCTATGCACTGGTAGTAGCCCTCGTCCTCCAGCGCCAGCTGGTTGATGAGCAGGACTCCAGGGCTCTGGGTCTTCACCCGTCTGAATGACTTCATGGGCTTACCGTCCTTAAGCCAGTGCAACACCGGAGGGGGCTCCCCAGAGCTGTTGCACACAAACCTGGCTGTGTTGCCCCGGGAGAGGGACACGGTCTCAGGGGGTTGGAGAATCACTGGAGGGGCTGTTGGAAGTAGGAAACAAAGCGCTGACTTCAAGGGTATAGGTTTCGTTTCAACATTCAAGGGGGATACGTATATAAGGGAAAATGTACAATAAGCCGGACATTGTTTGTGAAAGAAACCCCTTCAGCGGCATTGCCCTGTCGGGGTTTCTTTCACAAACAATGACCCGCTAGCTGTACATTAGCCTGCTTATTACATGGCTACTTACTTAAGAAATCAATAATTTGACACAAAAACGGTCCGCCAGAGTCCGACATCAAAACTTATAAAGAAATAACAGACCACAGAACGCCGTGATTGACCAATCAGAATCGAGTATTCAACAAAGCCTTGTAATAGTACGCAGTGTCAAACACTTAATTTCCTGCATTCTGGTGAATTATTATGCACCAATTTATGGTGAAAATGTCTTTATTTATGTAAAGGAAAACACAGAATTCTGGCGACAATTCAAATATAATGCAGTGAAGCTCTCAGGCATGCTGTATTGCTTTCAAAAATGTATTCTCCTGTATCAACTTTTCTTATTTAATGTTATCTCTGCTGAGTTGTAGGCATGATGTACTCTTCCCTCCTCTTCTGCGTCTTTTGTTTGGGGAAGTAGCCTCTTTAAATGTGCATGTGGCACATATTCACGTCAATGATACATTAAATAATTAATTTGAATTCATTTACAAACCACTGGACTTTAATAGCTCATACGTGTTTCAGCAGGATTTCTGCTCATGTTTAAGACTTTCTGCAAAACATATCCCACATATTTGTGTTCTCTGAGTAGTCCAGAATAAAGTTGCAATATTTTGAGGACATTTATTTTATATTATGAGAATAAATTCGAAATTTAATGAGCATTTTTGCGAAAACCTTACTATTTAAAAACACTTCTGCATAATCAGTCTCAAGCCTGGGCAGGCACACTACTCATCCAGACAAATCTTACATTAAATAGTAAGGTTTTAGCAAAAATGCAAGTGTTTGAGAAGTACATGAACCCCCTTTACTTCAATTCATCAACACTTCTCTCTGTTTTTTTTATTCTTTGTTTACCATGGAGGCATGTGAGAAAAAGAAAGTTTTGTTCAAGAATTCATGGTAACACAGGGTTGGTATACAAATGGTCATTTTGTGGGTGAATTATTCCTTTAAGGGAAAGCTGGTGACAGAGACTACTCTCAATGAAGCAGCTCTCAGAAATGTCTGAGAGGAAGCTGTCATTATATACAGTACAAAACGTGAATCCTACCAGGCACATGCAGCTCAGCGGCAGCAATGACAAACTCTCTGGTCTTGGGCTTGTTGGCCCGGCAGACATAGACGCCGGCATGGTGACGCCTTGTGTCCCTAATCACCAGGTTTGTTGCGAGGACGACCACATCGGTGGAAATGGGCTTTCCATCTGAACAAAGAAGAAAGCAAGGAACAGAGATCAACAAGACAGTCTCAGATCACACAGATGAAGACAACGAGAGATCGGCCTTGAGAAAAGCGGAGATTCGTTTCTTTCAGTTGCCTGAGAAACAACACAAAGGAGAGAGGTGGCAGAGGATTTGACCTGTAATCCCACAAGTTGACCAACAGATGGCTCTGTGACTTTTTAGTCTGGGTTCACTGAGGTGTCTCTGCATTGGCACACTCCTGCTGTGTGTAAAATCCTTCACTGTTCACTATATAGATCACTATTTAGTTTGTCCGCCATTTTGTGCTGTTGTTAGATGCTTCACGGAGAATGATCACCACCTGCGTAGTGAATCATCTCACAATGCCATGTAAAAAAGTAGTGCTGGCTACCACTTTGCATTGCACATGACATGAATGACGTAGTGCATGAATCAATGTATAATATTTCCTGTATAGTGAAATGTCAAATGTAAATGAGGGAAGAACTTCAAATGCAGCACTAGACTCAAAACAAATTGCAGAGATGTTGCCAAGTCGCAGCATGAAGGGAGTCCAAAAGTTTCACATGACATCATTCCAACCAAGAGAGTGGGTGTGCATGTGTGTGTGTGTGCGTCAAAGCTGTGGCGGTGTGAATTAATGAATGTAACAAATCATCTTATGTAAAGCATGAGTCAGTGCACAATAGAACAGACTAGTGTAGAGGGGACAGCTATCATCACTAAAACATCAACTTTACAGCCACAGGTACGCATATCTGTTCCTGACGTGTTGATGTTTGTTCTTTTTGTGTGAGAGAGACAGATAGTTAGAAAGAGAGACACATAAAATGGAAATGCGTCAGATGAAGTAAAAAAAAAAAAGAAAAGAAAAACAAAAACAAACAGGATGAGAACCACAGAGAGAAAGAAAGAGCGAGTAATAGCATTTGTCAGAGTTACCTTGTCTGCTCCAGGACACCAGTGGCTTCGGCTGGCCTTGTGCCATACACTCCATCACAGCGGGACGGCCGAGCACGACTGTTGCATTCTGAGGGGGTGCAACAATCGCAACTCCGTTCAAGGCTTCAGAAAAGCCTATAAGAAAAAAAAAAAGAAGTGTATACTTTGGTATTACAGACCAATAAATATTATATACTGTATGTTTGTGATTGTAGCTGGAAAGTTGCCTGTTAAAATCCACTTTTTAAGCAATTCAAATTCTTCATTCTTCACCAATGAAGTGAAACAAAATTCCGTCTGATTATCGGGCTACAGTGCTATCCCATCTCTCACCAATTACTGTTGACGTTTCCCTAACTATACCTTGTTTAACCCCAGCATGTGGACACTACAGTAAGGGTGAGTTGAAAAGCTTCCAGGCCCTCTTGGGTGTAGAATATTTATATAAACTAAGATTATCCCGATGTTTGCTCAACAAAACACTGATTATAAATGATCGGGTTAAGAAAGATCTACAAGGAAAGGAATCTCTGTCTGTCTGTCTGTCTGTCTGTGTGTGTTATTCGCATATGTCGTGAACCGCTCATCCGCTCAACTTCACACTTGGTTGGTGTATTGCCGTGGACCCAAGGGAGGGCTTTTTTGAATTTGGTGTAATTTGGACATGCAACACCTTCAAAATTAATTAACACGCGAACGGCGCTCTTTTCAAGTGCGAGGGCTGGGCTTCAGGGCTCTGCGGACTGACAAACATGTCGTCTGCAGCGGGCAGACTTTGGATCATTGACTGCTATTCAGTTTTGCTGCTGGATCCTGGATATATCCTTTCTTCCATTTGAGGACGAGTCATCGGAAACTATAGCAGGCCCCTTCTGTTCACACACTTCAAGATGAGGTTACGACCAAAACAAGGGCATTCCTTGCCCAGTGGGTGACAGTATGCATGTGTGTTTGCTGTTAACTGCCAACCTGAAGTAGTCGAGATATAAGTTTCCTCTTTTCTATTTGAATAATGTACAGATGATACACAGTAAGGAAATTACAGACTTTCTGATCTACAAAGGAAATTGCAGGTGATAACCCAAATATTGATTTGCGTTAGCATTTTGTTAGCATACCCTTCAGATCATCAGCCAGTATTTCACTGTAGTTCAGATTCTTTCTAACACAGCAAGTAACTTCTCCTGTAGACCTTTCATGTGTATTTCCTGTTGCAATGTTTGCTAATACAGTAGCTGACAGGAAGTAAACTTGGACCAAAGCTGTTGCCCTAGCAACAGAATGGCAATGAAAAGGTCTACAGCAGTTGTCTGACTGATATCTGGTTGAGGATAAATCAATTCTTAGTGGATGGTGAATATTGATACGACCTGAATAGGACATCTAAGGGTTTATGACACATGAACGAGAGGGAGAAAAAAAGAACGCAAAAGAAAGAATCTTTCTCGTCAGTTGATAGCGCAGCCTTGAGTATGGAACTGTATCCCATCACTGCTCTTGAGTGACTAAAGATGCTTTTCAAAACATATGGTTCATGGGTTAAACAGGCACCAGACACTCATTTCTTGAGTGTGTATCAGTCCCCAAGGTACCGCTGATGTGAGAGGGCCTTATTTCCCTGCAATTCTGCTCAGCCCAGGCAGTCACAGCAGCACATAATGCTAATGACCTCCAGAGAGAGGCCCAGCATTCTGTAAACACATTATAAATTAATCATTGAGATTACATACAGCAATCCTTGGTTATGCATAAGGCTTTAAGTGGGTCAGTCCACCTTTGCGGGAACTGCACTGCAGGGTGCGCCTTCAGAGGAGTCTTATGTGGATGTGGGCGCAGCGTAAAGCATGTAGAAAAATGAGGGTAAAGTAAAGAAGAAATGGAAGAGACTATAAACTCGAGGTTTAAGGCAGCAGGGGTATGAGTTAAGTACGTGGACTTGAGCACCTCAACATCAAGCGGTCTTGGCTATGGATGTTGAGGTATCTTTTTCAAAGAAGTCTGAAGTGCAAGTGAGTGAAGGGGTGGAATTAGATCGGACATACAGTATGCTACTTGTAATAGCTCACAATAGAGCCATAAGTAGTTTCCTTCTAGGGTTCAATGAAAGCATGAAAACCACCAAGGGAAAATAGCTGGGAAAAATCAGCCTCTTTCTCATTACAGGTGTGAAAATCCATTAAAATATAACTTATATATTCTGGCAAACTCATTTCCAAAAAGCTCCTTGACTATCCAAAGAGTAGAGCACATGTTTTGCAAAAAAAAAAAGATACCTTACCCTCCGTTGTATATTTTTTACTCAAAAGACAAGAAAACTGAGGACTTGAAATGTGGCTGTAAAGATGATGTAAAAACTTTCAAAAGTCCAAACGCTGTTTCTGACTCACTTCCTTTGGCCTCATCTGTCTCCCTCCCTCTTCCCTTTTGTCTTTCTTTTTAAAGGACACAAAGGCTGTGACTCAAAAAGGACACAATGGTTCCCACAGAGCAGCCAATTACAGTTGACTGATCTCTAGCTACAGAGGCAGACAATACGACATGGCTTTAATGTGGGCTGCCTAATGGTGAAATCGCACCTCACAATACTATTCACTGATTCACTGCCACCATGTAATCCACTAATGCAAGTCCTTGTAGGAAGCAGTCACCCTGGGATTTTGATCAAAGAGAGACAGGCCTACAAACACTATAGAGTACATAATACTAAAAGATATGCTTTTATTCTGTTAACAGCATTACTCATTTAATTTAATTGACAGCCTTGAGTTTCACAGATTGGAGCATAATTACACCTGTGTAACATTTATCCTTTGTTTGTCATATTATCCTGAACTGATCTACATGATATTTGGAGGATTGTATTTCTTCTTGCCTTTGGTATCAAGATAAGTAATACTTTTGATCATAGCAAATTGGGGTAAATTGCAGAAAACAAAGGCTATGTGGAGTCAGGCTTCTGATCAAAGCTCAAAAATAAGGATGTCCTGTTGTCCTGGGTACAATAAAAATGGGTGAGAAAAAAAATCCATTCACCTTTTTATAGCCATTTTTTTTTTCTACAATTTTGTATAAAGAGAACAGAGGTAACGGTAAGCGGTAACGACGGACTTGGCGAAGTTAGCGGAAGTATACACATGTGACTGCGTCCAGTTTTCAAAATAAGGTGTTAACAAAGGGAACTGTATATACAAAATACATATAGGAAAATAAGATTGATTGGATTATATTCAGCAGAAGTATAAAACATTACATGCCCCTTATAAATTAAAAAGAAAATACCACTAATTTGTGATTTGGTGGTTTGATTTTTGGGTTGCTGGAAAAAAATTTAATAAATAAATGCCTGACAATGACTGATATATTTGACTTCAGGACATCTCTGATTACATACTTGTTGAAAATCAAACATTTTTACTGTATTAATTTAGATATTTTTCAAAGTAAAAGTCCCTATAAGTGTATGATTCATGGATGAAGAGATGAACAAACAGTGCCGAG
Organism: Sebastiscus albofasciatus; assembly: GCA_916701655.1. Classification (NCBI taxonomy): domain Eukaryota; kingdom Metazoa; phylum Chordata; class Actinopteri; order Perciformes; family Sebastidae; genus Sebastiscus; species Sebastiscus albofasciatus. Next base: position 12,732 of record CAKAOI010047764.1, read on the forward strand.
CACTAATGGGATGCTCAAATGAACTGTCAACACTATTTTCTTGAAACCTGTACAGTATATGTTGCAGCAAATGAAGTCTGAAGGACAGGCAAGGTAAATGTACAGCACTTGCATTTAATAGGAAAAAAAAGCGCCCTAAAGGGCTTTGCATATAGAAATGCTTTAATGAGAAACGAGGGGGAAATGTATAGAAATAATATATAAGTTATAGTAGGCTGAGGTCATATAGGCAGATTTTCAAAAGGCAAGTAGTCAGAGTTGAGAAAAGTCTCGGATCTTTAGAAAATGCGCTGCGATTACATAACTGAACTCTGCTTCACTTTGTTTTGTTTTAATTAAGGGAACAATGGAGAGCGACCTCGGGGTGACCTGAGCGTCAGACATCTTTTCAGACACGCAATTTGGCTTGCAATCTTTTCCTAATTGTTTTCAATGAATTACACATCCACCACTCAAAATATGTGGTTTGCTTCACTTGAATGTTTGACCTCCATTGTGCAGAATTTGACACTAGAAGGCTGTTTCATATTAATTCGCTGAGGAGGGAACGTTTCTCTGTGATGATTTTGCGTGTATGGAAGACAATAATGGTTCGAAATGCAACTTACACAAGTATGATGTGGAGACTTGAATCAAAAACAAATTGTTATTCAAAGCAGAGGATTTTGTCTTAAAAACATGTCTGGAAGGGATATTTAAGTATAATAGCAACCTGCTATTATCATTGTCCAAATAATGCAAATTCAACATCTGTTATGCAAAACGGTTTATGTTACTTCAGTCCACAAAATATTTGCTAGACACAATATTTCTTCGATTTGGATTAGATTAGTCACAACAACACAAACACACACTACATTGTGAGAGACTGCCATTTTTTTAGCACTGGAGAGAGACCTAATACAATTCAAGCATCTAGTCCTAAAACTCACATTAGGTCCCTTGAGGTTGGCCTGGCAGCTCCCAGCGGGGCCCAGCTGCCTATTCAAACACTATAAAGCACTGCAACAGACCTCACCTGTGGTGACAGTGAGCCTGGCTTCATGACTGATGTCCTTCCTGGCAGAGTTGGACGCGACACAGCGGTAGGCACCCTCATCCTCCTTGGTCACCTCCAGAATCTGGAGCACCCCGTTGAGAAGGGAAATGAACCTGTTGTACATGGGGGCAAAACAGAGGAGAGGTGGCAGGGGGAGAGAGAGTAAAAGGAGGTGAATGACAGAGAGAGAAAAACAACTGAATAAATGGCTTAGTGCCCTGCAGCATGAAACATCCAGCTGATCAACTCCACGGGGATTCTGCTGAGCCCTCACAGGACTCCATCCTTCTTTATTCAGGAGAGAGGCTATTGTGTGCAGCCGCTACAAGGAGGGGTTGCATTTACAAGTCATGCAACTCAAAAAGTGAATTAAAGCAGCAGTGGGTAGAAATGGAGCAAAATATGATTTAAAAAAAAATATATTTTTATAAAACGGTCACTATGTCCTGACAGTAGTGCCCAAAATCATGTGCCTCTGTGTCCTTCGCTGTCCTCCGGGGCTCCCAATGTCACCTGCAAGTTTTCACAGAACCGAGGAAAACAACCAATCAGAGCCAAGCTGGAGCCTTGCCGTCTCTGAGCAGCTGTCAATCACTCGCGAACTCCGACAAACCGGTCAAACTAGGCAACGCTGATCGAATATGACTCAATATTCGTTTACAGTAATGCCTATTTCTCGCCTCAAATTTTTTCAGAAACATCTTGTAGTGTACTGTTTAGCTCAGTTGAGGAAATACCAAGCACCGCCCACCAGTTGGAGCAAACTTCCTTTGCTTTCTTTTCTACCTGTGCTGTGATTGGCCAATGTCTCCTGTCAAAGCCTGAAAACAGAGCCATGAGGAGTTGTAGAAGTCTAGTTTTCTCTCAGAACACTTGTATTACAATATGCTGAAAGGTTATTATGAAATTTTTGCCCAATGATGCCAAAAACATTCTGCCTACTGCAGGTTTAAGGGATAAAAATATGAAAGTTGTTTTCTAGACAAGCTCTCAAGCTTCGTAGAAGCAAAAAAAGCAGTATATAAAAAATATATAAAATTTGTGTATGTTATCTTCTTGGTTACAATGTATTTTTGTGCTGTTGATATCTACTACTTCTACTTTAATCTTACATATCTCTACTTCTCCCTCTCCTTATGGAGGTCATGTTCCAGACATATTACTCCAGGCCTCTGGGGCCTTGGCAAAGTAATGCCATCGCACAACCTCTTATCGTCTTTATCACAGCCTATTAATCCCACCGAAATGTGACCAGTGGTAGCCTGTTCAGAAGGGAGGAAGAGGAAGGCGTGGAGAGGAGTGGAGGTGAGAGAAAAGAGAGAGGCAGAATAAAGAGGCAGCGGATGGGAAAAAGAAAGAATAAGAAAAGAAAGATATAATGAGAGGAAGACGGGGAGGCATGAATGAAGAAAAAAGGGGATAGAAGAGTAACAGAAATAGAGATATAAAGGGGATGACAGTGAAGAGAAAGAGCAAGAGATGGCAGACGGGCCAATAGAGAAAGAAAAAGGCACATTAGAGCAAGGGAGAGAACAGAGAGAGAAAAAGACGGTGATGTATCAGCCATCTCTTGGCTCATCTTTGTGAGAGGCCATTAACAGCGCCTGAGGTCGGAGAACCACATCCCACCAATAAGACCTCATAAGCAGCGAGCTGTTTGCGGGTCAGGCAGGGCTACAGCAGCCATTAGCACTTAGTCCTGCAGCAATAAGGCTGGAAACAAATTCTAGGCGCCGGAGCCAGTAGAGTCACACTGAAATGTCAATATCGTTAAGTGGCCCCGTAAATGAGACTATCTGTGTGAGAGAGCTGACGGAGAGAGATCTGTCGAGAATGTGGCGAGGCCGTACAGTTTGAAAATGTTTTTTTCTTTTTCTGTAAGAGCAAAGTAGGTTCATAGTGAGCATCAAGATGATTCTACTATTCTCTTCTGATAGTTGAATTCCTGAATATTTAATTTGAAACAGTCCCGTAGGCAGAGGAAACGCCAGGCAGTGGCCTTTTTTTAAGCATTTATTAATGGAAAATAATGAAAATATCATTGCTATTTACATTTAATTTCATACATTTAATTTTATATATATTGTTTGACGGAACTCAAGAAGGAAGAGATGAAATAAATTGAATTTTGTGTGAGGCTGTTTAATTATTTTTTCAATGTAATGTGATTTTCTTAATTTATGCAGGCAATGAATTTGCATTGCACTTAATTAGACTTAACTACACTTTGGTGCAAAAGACTTTCGTAATGCCCTTGCAACATTGTAAATCACATCTTGACGGCATTATATGACATTTTGTCAGCGAAACAATAAGACTGTATGAAAGCAGCATAGTTAAGAAATAATCATCAGTATATCAGTTTAATATCAGCAGAGTCGTCACTCATGACAAAACCACTTTTATAACTGCTGCTGTTGGTTGGAAGCTGTGAAGACCTTCCTCAATACTCAAATAGTGCAATTGTTAATTAGTCACTTTTTTCTTTTTAATTGAAAATACATTTTTAGGAGGTTGATGGGTGCGTAATGAGGGCATTGTACCCCAATGTTCCCCTTGGCTATGTGTCCGCTTTAAAAATAGTTCTGCACCTAGACGTTTTATCTACTTCTCTCCAAACCTACACAGTTAATGTAACATAACAATAAAAGAAGAGTAAATGCACTCGATGTGACTCCATGCTCCATTAATTGTTACTATTATTAGAAAAGTCTTGCATTGTATTGTCGAGGTCAAATTAGGGGTGCTTAGCAATCACTGCACTCTGACCTTTTTGCTGAAGCTTGTAATTGCACACAGTATGCTTCAGTGGAATATACATGGTAATGATGAGACTGTAATTAATCGGCACTAAAATGATTTGCATGTTCATGTATGTTTCATATATTAAATGAACATAGAAAGAATATTTAAATGTCAAACTAGACGACTAAAAGGTTTTCTGATTTTTCCAGCTTCCCCTTGTAAATGCAGCACACTCACACATTCACAGCTGTGTATGGACAGCATGGGGGCATGTAAAAGTCCTTGGTCCATTTTCAATTAAAACTAAAGGAAACAGAAAACCTGGAATGTAATTAACAAGTGACTCCTCAAAGCAACCTCTGCTCTACCTCCACATTTTTTTTTTACCTGGTGCAAACATGTGCCATTTAAGTTTCCAAAAAGGGTCAACTACTAGCCCTTTAAGAGTGCATGACAAGTTCATACTTCCATTAACACCAGTGTAGCGTTGAGGGATGAAATTAAATTATATATGAATGCTTTCCACTTTTTACCTTGAAAATCTAAAGCAATGTATTCCAGTGAAAAGGCTTTATTATTATTTTTGTAGCACATTTTTTTAATGCAACAAATATAAAAACCACAGAGCTAAAAGAGCTTGATAAACAAGGTCATTTTATTGTGGCATGTGCTTCCATTCCTGATAATTTGTGGAACTGCAAACTGACTGTGACACTATGTCTGTTACTGTTACAATAACTAGCTTTTATCTGCACTAGGATTTAACTTTAAACCCGAATGTGGAGGGCCACAGCTAGCCTGAGTCATACAGTACAGTAGCCTTCACATCGTATTCACTGAGGTCAGCTTGCATAAAATTCACACATAGCCTGTGTGTGTTTCCCAGATTAAATATTTCACTACACTATGGTTTAGTTTACTTTTACAGGAAGTAATTAAACTAGAATGTCATGTTCCATATGACTTATCATGTCAATCATTTAAATTACTTGAGGTTATGATGAAAAGTATCAGGTGAAAAAGAATAATAACAAAAATAATCATTGAGTCCTTTCATTGATATATTGTAAGAAACTGAAAAGACAGACGAGATGACGGAATCAGAAGAAGATGAAGGTCAACAATAATGCATAAACGGTTCACCTTGTCTCCTCAGGGACAGCCACTGTGTCCTTTTCCCAGGTAATGACAGGTGTGGGTACTCCCTCAATCTGGCACTCGAAGCGAGCCGCTCCCGCAGTGGGCACCGTTTGGGGTGATGGCTCCTGATGGAACTTGGACAGACCTGGGGGTATAGAGGTGATAGAGGTCAGGGGAGGTATCTATCAAAGCAGACTTGGTGATTTCCCAGAGGATAGACACAAAATGTGGCCCATATCTAAACTTCTATTTGTGTAAATGGCCTTTTTTAATGATGTGAAATGTGTGTGTCCTGCCGTCTACCTCTAGGACACAGTTTGCTTGATGTACTAGGTCACACCTGATGTGACTGACATGTGCAATTATCTTGAAGGCCTGGTCCACAGTTGGTCGACAGCTCTCTTTCTGTCAGAGTCCACATGTATGGCATTAGAGCACACACACCCCAAGTACACTAGATTGAGGGAAAAGCTTCTATACACTAAAACTGAGTTTTTGTTTAAAGTATCAAATTTATTGGAGTGGAAACCAGAATAATTAAGTTCAGAATCTGTCCATACAGGACTTCTGATTATTGTATTCAGGCCATTTTAGGGATTTCAGGGCGCTTTCACAAGCCATAGTTAGGCTTATACTTATATTTATACTTAGTTTAGCTAGTCTGAATCAGAGTGAAATTGATACTTTTGGTGTGTTTTCTATTTGGTCTGGTTTGTTTTCACAGTGCACAAATCAAAGCGGACCAAATTAAAAAAATAAGTTGCTGAGGAGCGAATTTATCTTTTTCATCTCAAGAGCTGCCGCTTCTTTGCAGGGAATCGCAGACTTTGATGCTGTTGATGTTTTTTCACTTTGACTCGGCACTGATCGGCCGCGCATGGATTCCTTCTCCTCCAGTTTATGACTTTATGAACGTCACTATTTTTGTGGACTTCATTTAGCATATTCTCTGTGTTCTCTTCGGCCGAGATGTCAAGCAAACATTGGAGTTCTGAAAAAGTCAGTCCTCTCCCACTCATGTTAACCTGTCATCTCAACAAATGCCCACACAGCCAGCCTGCGTTTTGGTTCGCTGGAAACGGTCCGAGACACAAGTGGTCTCGGATCGGTTGTTTTGGTATGCACCAGAGTATGATTACTCTGTTCACAACCGCCCAAAGGAACCGTACCAGAGTTTGATTAACGCAGACTAAATGTTGACTTGTAAAAGCGCCTTTAAAGGTACCGTTTTCAATTTTGTAATTTAATTAAAGACTTGTTCAGACCATTTAAATACCATTGAATGTCCTGATTAGGAGAAATTTGGGGATTTAATCAGGCTTGGCTTGATTATTTCTCTCTCCAGGTTGAGTCTTGGCAGGGCTCCAACTTTCACAGCCTCAACACATCCACAAGCACAGGAAAGCTTCCTACTGGAGATAATACTGAGCACCAGGGGGCAGCAGTGAGCACTGTCTGAGGGCCTTTGACCTCTGACCCCAACAGGCTGTTGGAGAAGAGAACAAAACTGGTTGGCTGTCCCAGCCACTTCGCCTGTAGCTCTGACAGAGGAGTAGAGAGTGGGGGGTGGATCAAAGGAGAGAGCAGAGAAAGAAGGCAACCAAAGGCAGGAAGAAAGCAGGAAGGTATCAGAAGGAGACTCTAAATCCCAACTGATGTAACTATGCTACAAAATACTATGTAGTAATGGCAGAAAACCAGCATTAGCAACATACTGTAATAGACTGTAAATCACTGTATCACATACATTTTGTGTTCAGTAAAATGTACCAAGACAAGGTGAGGCATCTGAATGAATAAATGCATCTAAACACAAAAACGTAATTTGTAATCAGTCATTCTTTATGGTTTCTTTATCCAGTTCTGTAACACGTTTACTCCTTGTGAGGCTAATCGCAGAACTGATTCAAACCAGATTTGCATTGCATGAAAACATGTAAAGATTATCCAGCAGTGTTACATCCAGAAATCTACCTTGCAGGAAGGACAAAGCTGATTCATGCATTTCAAAGAGCTGCTGGTAGCAGAGATACTGTTGTATTACATGATGGATTAGGTGTGAACAAATTGCACTCCTTCTTTACAATAGATTCAATCTTACTTAAGGGTAACATGACAGTTCTGGATGGTCTTTAGTTTGTTTTACTCTAGTTTGTACCAAAAGAGCCATGAAATGTTCACGCAACGCTAAGAGTCTAAGCAGCTGATCACACGGAGATGCGTCAATAGAAATGTGTCGCCAGCAAAACTATTGTTTTCCTGTAGTACGGCAGTCCTGCAGTGCACTCCTCTCTTGTGCCGTGCGTCACGTTTTTATAACCACTATTGCTGCTTTGTACATGTTGTGCAAGTCTGAGACACGTCAGAAAACCAAACGCCGTCATGCCTCTGCACTCTGTGAATTACCAAGCTGTATACACTGTATCTAGCAAGCCACAGGTCGGCTGGTTTACTACAGCGGTATGAACCCAAAATAAAAAGATTTTTTAATTGCAATAAATGGATAAAAGGGGTGCCGAAATAACTACATAATGATGCAGATCTGTAAAAGTCTGAATTCATGCTTTGTCAGGTCTGTCAGCAAGATGACAAGCAAACAACTTTTTAAAATGCTTGTTTTCTGAATGGAGTTTGGATGAATCAGTGTTAGGCTATGCTAACATTGTAGCTGCTCCATCAACACTCAAAATAGCATCATCTAGGCATAAATATGGTAGATATGTCATTGTTTAGACCGTAGACAGTAATATTTATTTCCTCCATTTCTGATTCAATGTCAGGACGTCAGTGACGACAGGAGGAGAATCTCAGCGATGATAGGCTTTCGCGACACAGCGTCACGCAAATTCTCACTAGAAATATTTCACTTGCGCAAATTTGCGTCTACTCGCATCTTTGCATTGACTACGTTTGTAATCAAGCCGCCAAAAAGTTTGATTCACATTTGGTGTGAACGCAGAGTACAGCAGTATACGAGACTGTACTTACGCACAGTGGTGTTATGTGCTAAATGCTAACGTTTGTATCCTAAGAGGCATACACTGATAATGCTAACATGCAGATGTTTAGCAAGTATAATGTTTACCATATTCACCATCCCATTCTAGCACGTTAGCATGCTAACATTTGCTAATAAGCACAACAAAAACTACAGCTGAGGCTGAGGGGAATGTCACAAACCACAACAATGGACAAAGTGAAATTTTGACCCCAACAATGTCATCCGTTGAAAAGTTAAGGGATATTACAATTCATCCTGAGGGGGGGCATAATGTTTGTACCAAATGTCATGGCAATACATCCAATAGTTGTTGAACTCAAAACCACAGATGTTCAACTTCGTGGGGGCACAAGAAGAAATGTCAAGGGGTCACGAGAGACATTAGGACAGATCATCTGGGAATCATGAATGTCTGTGGACGGTTTTGTGCCAATCCATTTAGTAGATGTTGAGAACTTTCACCTGCTGGTGGCGCTAGATGAAAAGTCAGGGAACCACCAAAGTCAGTACGATTCATCCGTTGGGCATCATGGCCATACCAAATTTTGTGATAAACAATAAAATACCTGTCGAGATATTTTACTAAAAAACAAAAATGTAAACCTGCTGGTGTCGCTAGAGGTAAAGTTAGGGAATCACCAAAGTCGGAAGGATTCGTTCTCTGGGGACCTTGATTTGCTGTAAAAAAATGTCATGGCAATCTGGCCAATAGTTGTCAAGATATGTCTGTCGGGATCAAAGTGGTGGACTGACCATCCGACCGGCCAAAAACCAACATTGCCATACATAGAGCAGCCGGCTTGCATAGCTATAAAGCTGTGTTAGAGTGGAGACAGTGAGATGTCATCTGACTTTAAACAAACAAAACTATGGAAGGGAGGACTGAGTGCAGAGCCTGACACTAGCTCCCAAACTTGTTGCTGTTTATGGGTGTTTTCAAACTTGCAGCCAATCACGTGGCTGCCTCATGATTTCAAGCTACAACAACGTTTTGGACAAGATTTTCTCTAAACCACTGTAAAGCTCGAGGAGACTCAGGGGCGGACTATCCGAGATTACCCTAACCCCGATCACACCAACTGTTCAGTCATGGCAACAAACTGGCCATCTGTGTTTTCCTACTGCGCCGAGGGAACAAAGTTTCTCAATGAGTACACACAGAGGCTTGGCCATAGTAGCAGAAAGCATTTGATTCATTTCAGAAACACTTGCAATGATTGTTGCGTAGCAAGCTTTGCAGGAGGAGTTCATGATTAACTTCTAGCCATTACACAGCATGATGTCCTCATGTTATCACACCACCTGTAACACTGCCAGAGAGTGCCTGACAGGGTGCCAGACTCACTGCATGTGTCGGAGTGTTTGCATGTGTGTAAACTTGGATGCATTTGTGTCGAGCTACTTGTATCTCAGTATTTGTGTGCCTTGATGCCTGTACGTGGACCGCTTGTGATTACATCACTGGATCACTGTGTGCATATATGTGTAGAGGGGGGGTGGGGGGGGTCTTTACGTGAGCAGTGAACAACAGCTGATCAGCGAGAGTGCACATGAGCACACTTTAATGCAAAGGAAAAGACACTTTGCCCATGCTGTGATGGAACAATGGCGACTGGCTGGACTTCCACCTCCACTCTGTCAAAGCATAATCATATTAGTTTTTTCCCAGGACTCTATGAGTGCCCCCCCGCAATGAAATTCCATGACAGAGCCGCCCAGCACCATGCCGTTTTTCAGAGTAACACTGCAAACAAAAGGTGACATATCAAGCCACGGGGTCAAAAAACATGTCCAATTGTTTCCTAGCAACAAGGTCGTTCTATGTTTTAAAAAAAACATTTTCCGGCAGCTCCTTGGGCACTGCTCTGTGTAACTCTTCGATGCACTACATAAAAAGTCCCCATCTTGTCTTTCTTTGCTCCCTCTCGTTTGTCTTTTTTCATTGCTTCTCTCTCTCTCCTGCCCTTGACTTTACCCCGCACTCTTTCTCTGTCTTTGTCCGTCCCTCTATCTATGCCCCACTCTTTGGCCCCACAGCTATCAGATTGCAGCGTTTTTCCCCTCCCCTTGTGCAAGCAGATAATTCCACCCGTGACCTCTTTGCTACCCAGCTTTCAGGCTGACTAACAGTGTGAAAACCCATCAAGCGTGCCCCCCCGCCTCAACAGACATTTCTAATAACAACTGGGAAATATGTGCGGAATGACATTTTTATTTCCTATTTACAGTACACAGCCCTTTTTAGCTTAATAAAAGGTGGTCAAATCTGTCAGTTTGGGCATTCATGTAAAGAGACATTGACAAAAGGAAGCCATCTGTGGTACTTAAATGTTTCAGCCTGGAAATTTAATACCACTACCACTTCTCATTTTGAATAGTGATTCTCCTCATCAGTTATTCATATTTTCAAAGGCATGGGGTGTATAGAGTTTAACTAGGGCTGTCAATCAATTAACATATTTAATCGCAATTAATTGCCCATAGCTAATCGCAATTAATCAAAAATGAATCACACATTTTTATATGTTCAAAATGTTCCTTAAAGGAAGATTTGTCAAGTATTTAATACTCTTATCAACATGGGAGTGGGCAAATATGCTTGCTTTATGCAAATATATGTATATATTTATTATTTGAAATCAATTAACAACACAAAACAATGACAAATATTGTCCAGAAACCCTCACAGGTACTGCATTTAGCATAAAAAAATATGCTCAAATCATAACATGGCAAACTCAAGCCCAACAGGCAACAACAGCTGTCAGTGTGTCAGTGTGCTGACTTGACTATGACTTGCCCTAAACTTCATGCGATTATCATAAAGTGGGTATGTCTGTAAAGGGGAGACTTGAGGGTACCCATAGAACCTATCTTCATTCACATATCTTGAGGTCAGAGGTCAAGGGACCCCTTTGAAAATGGCCATACCAGTCTTTCCTCGCCAAAAGTTAGCGCAAGTTTGGAGCGATATTTAGCCTCCTTCCCGACAAGCTAGTATGACATGGTTGGTGCCAATGGAATCCTTAGGTTTTCTAGTCTAATATGATCCCAGTATATTCACTCTAGCCTTAAAACTGAGCCCGCTACAGCCTAAAAACACAAGTTGTGTTAATGCGTTACAGAAATTAGTGGCGTTAAAACTAATTTGTGTTAATGCGTTATTATGGCATTAACTTTGACAGCCCTAAGTTTTACATTTTGAGTCTGATGACGATTATATGCATTAATATTAGGCTGCCTCACAATTAGTATTTACTAAAATCACATGACTCGTGAGTTGAAAATAAACAGGTGAAGGTACACTGTGATGAAAACTCCAAAATGCGTGGGACAACAATGTGTGCAGAACATCCATCTCTGAAGCTTGAAAAAAAAAAAAAGGAAATGCCCTTTTCTACGCTGTCCTTTATAAATGAACATTAAAAACGTAAACGTGTCAAGCACACGCAGCTTGTTTGTATGGAGGAGAGAGCACATTTTTTATGATTATGACATCAGCTATTTGACTGTAATGGCTTGCAAAAGCTGGTAGGAATTAGGAAATATTGACATTCACCTCAGCAGTCTCATAATGAGAAAGGTTAATTGGTCTAATTAACATTAAAAGCCGCTTTTTTTTTCGTGCATCATCATTTACCCGTGGATGTGTTCCGGAAATGTAATGTGCACACTGTACGCCGCCTCTGGTGAGCGAGTTAGAGGCTGAAATACTGTTTATCCGTATCTAGAGAGGGAGTCGTCCTCTTTCACTGCGTCTCTCCCTTTCTGACACATTCACATGCTTTTAGACGAGGCCACATGCATCATATACTGCGACAGGGAAACTGGAGCATGTGGGTTTCGTAATGTGTTTTCACAGATGTGATCTCTGCTACGTTCTCTCTTCAGTCTCGTTTCTGCCCGGCGAAGACGCAGTAGGAAATGAGAATGTCTGCTCAATGTCAACGTTGAGGCCGTTCGGCTTCGACCTCCCGCGCACTGGCCACATCTATCTCTACTCATAGCGTCTCGCCGCTGATCTAATTCAAAAGCCATCGCACACATACATGCATGTATGCACACACGCAAACTGAAGGTCATTTTTAATGGCCTCTGAAGCCTTTCCTTTCACCATCACCGCAAACTCTCTACCAGCCTTTTCCGCCTTCTCACCATTCATCCCACATCCCCTTCCCCCTCCTTTACTCCTTATTGTCCCTCAAACAAGAGATCCTCATAAATAGGCATGTGACAGCTGACAAAAGCAGGGGCATCCACAAAGGATACTGTCTCATTTTACACAAAGCTAATGACTAAATAAAGACTACCACTTAAGAGTGTGAGAGAAAAGAGGCCTCCTTGGAGGGGCGATTAAATATCTACAGCCTGTCCTCTCCTCCCTCACATCGGCATCTTTCTGGTCATTTCTTTCATTTCCACCCACTCTCCCTCCTTCCCTCTGTGCCTTTTAACGGACTGTTGTTTAAAAGTGTACCTGTTCCCAGGACACTTGTTAGCGCTCCGCCAGAGGATAAGTCTCCTATCTGAGGCAGAGGAGAACCAAGTTCATCTCCATCCATGCAAGGAAATTCCCTTGACAAATCTGACAAATCAAATAGCTGTGTGTGTGCATGCATACCCAACTGAATGCTTTAAATGGATGAATGAATCAAACCAATATTCTCCCATGACTTCGGCGACTCTGCAATCTACCTCTTCTTGCAATTTCAAGCATTTTGACTGCCCCGACACATACAGACACACAACAACACATAATGTTAATGTGTAATGATAATAAAGCAGCGGTTGTATTAGGGCTGCATGATTATGGCCAAAGTGATCATCATGATTATTTAGATTTATATTGAGATCATGATTATTATCACAATAATTCATAGATTTTATGCACAAAACATTTTTATTGCAATTTCACATTTAAATAAACAGAGCGCTGCTTTCATTTCCATGTTGTGCTACATTTCAACCGTCAAAAACTCGAAATGTTGTTATTCTACTTTGTTATTGTCATCTATATTGGTTATTTGCATAAAAAAAAACACAATTCAAATGATGAATAAATAAATAATTGTATTTTTATTTAAATATTGGCTTTGATTAAAAAATTCTTGGCATTAGTATTTCTAATTATATATTATGAGCTGCTTAGAGCTAGAGCTAGTTAAACAGGTCATATTTCTCTCTATAATATCTATTTATTATATAATTATATTATATACTATAATCTACTGTTGGATTAGTTGTGGATTAAGTTTCTGTCAATCAACTAATTGATTCATTTACTAGTTTCAGTTATGCTCCATCTATTTAATTATTATTTCTTTCCAAAGCAGCTCTGCTAATGAGAGTTTGTTAAACTTTACATCCATCTATCCATGAATTTTCTAAACTTGGGGATTGGAGCCTATCCCAGCATGCATTGGGCGAAATACAGGATACATGCTGCAAAAATAGGCCAGTTTATCAGGGCTGCAGAGAGACAGAATAAACCCCTCATATTGCACAATTTTGTGCTTCCAGCTAATCCGGGGCCCTACATTTGCAACATGCATTCATTCTCACTAATCAAAACAAATGGTATACTTGGACATGAGCATGCGAGAGCCCTGCAGGACTTGTAAATGTGTCTGCTGGATACCTACTTGCTAGGAGAACATTTACAGTCCGGCTGGTCAGGGCACCAAGGGCGCTGGCAGTCACACAGCTGTAGCCCCCCTCCACGCTCTGGGGAGACCGGCCATCCTTAGAGGTCGGCAGCAGGAGGAGGGATCCGTTGGCCAAATACTGCAGGAAGTCAACCCCCTCCAGAGGCAGACGCTGGCCATCCTGAAGCCAGGTGACATTGAAAGGTGTATCGCTGGCCCCAAGGTTGCAGTCCAGCAAGAGGGGCAAACCTGGCTCCAACACTACATGGCTGGGCCCAGCTCCGCAGCTCAGCTCCACCGAAACAGGCTTTTCTGTGTGGGACAAAGACAGAAAAGTTTGTTAAAATCTTCACTTTTTAATGCATTTGTCAGTATATTTTGTGCGCAATACTAATAATTATAATACAGTTTATTTATATAGCACCTTACACAGCACAGTTCCAAAGTGCTTTATAATAAAAACAGAACACGTTTAAAACAGAATAAAACAAACTGAAAGCAAAAACTAAACACATAATACAACGCAGAGAGTAAAACAAACTAAGATGTCATGAAACATAAATGAAATCATCAAAAAGCAATTTCAAAAGTGGGTTTTTAAAAGTGATTTAAAAGACAAGACATTAGTTTGCAGCCCTAAGTCCTGAGTGCAAAGGCTCCATCACCTTTATGTAGGAATCTGGACATTGGAACCACAAGAAATAAATAACTTGAGGTGAGGCCCCTCAGGGCTTTCTAAGTAATCAATAATATCTTGAAATCTATCCTAAAAGCAACAGGTAGCCAGTGTAAGGAAGCCAGGATCTGTGAAATGTGATCATGTTTCCTAGCCTGAGTCAAAATCCTGGCAGCAGGATGAGCTGGAGGTGGGAGAGGGATGTTTTACTGATGCCAGAGAGCAAGGAATTACAGTAGTCTAATGGATTAGTCAAGGTGTGGACAATGGTTTTCAGATTTTTGGGAGAAAGAAATCGTCTAATTCTTCAAATGTTTCTGAGATAATGAATGTTAACCATTGATTTAATATGTTTGTCTAGGCTGAGGTTTCAATGAAAAATGACACCACTGTTTCTTGTGACATCCACTTGAGGATGTCATGAAGGCAGTTTAGCAGGTTGAGAGAGTTCTGATAGTTGTTTGAAGGGTAACAGCCTAGATAAATAGGAGTGTCGTCTGCGTAAAGATGGAAACTTATATTATATCCACGTATAAGGAGGCCAAGAGGAAGCATAAAAATGGAAAAAGAGAATTGGACCCAGCAGCACAGAGCCTTAGGGCATTTCACAGTGAACACCTGTTGCAGCTGGCCTGCCATCAGCGATACCAATGCAGAAAAACCTGTGTTGTAAGGTAGGACCTAAACCATTGCGGAGCAGTGCCACCGATGCCCAACAAGGTTTCAAGACAGTCCAAGAGGATATCATGGTTAATGGTATGCAATGCTGCACTTAAATCCAGGAGATCAAGGATGGATTTATGGCCAGCATCAACGGACAGCAATAAGTCATTTGGTAAATGGACTTGCATTTACAGTATATAGCGCCTTTCAAGTCTTCCGACCACTCAAAGTGCTTTACACTACATGTCAGCAGAGGAAAGCAGCACAGGGCTTCTCAACTGTAACTGGAGAATCTGGGGGAGGAATTACACTCCTTATATTTGAGATCTTCTGTGAAAATGAGGACAGAAATTCTTCGCATTTCTCAGGGGCATCTAATATCTGGCCTGGGGGAGAATCACGGCTCACAATGTTGAACAACATTTTAGGATTGGACCGATCGTTGTCGATTAGAGTAGCAGGAACCTTTTTATTGCTCTGTGAACACTATGGGAGCTAAACTATAAATTAAATATTGCACTTTTCTTCTTCATCGATCCAATTATTCACACATGTGCGTCATTTGTCATTTTTGGCTATTTTAGTCTAGTTTATCAATTTCCACGTTTAGCAATTTGTCATTTCATAGCATAACTCCAATAGAATCAATAGTGCTGGCAGCACAGATGGATGGGGGGAATGTATTCCAGAGGCAAGGTGTTTTTGGGGACA
Organism: Sebastiscus albofasciatus; assembly: GCA_916701655.1. NCBI lineage: Eukaryota > Metazoa > Chordata > Actinopteri > Perciformes > Sebastidae > Sebastiscus > Sebastiscus albofasciatus. Next base: position 28,352 of record CAKAOI010047764.1, read on the forward strand.
GACAGGAGGCCAGACTAAGAGGAAGAGGAGGAGGAGAAGCTCTGAACATGAAAAGGGTGCAGCGGCATGAAGGGATTTGTATGTCAGCAGCAGGACATTAAAGTCTGTGAGAGAGAGAGGGGAAGTCCTGCAGTGAGAGGTTGATGAGCTGGTGTGAGATGAGCAGCAGAGTGCTATATAAACTGCACTCAGAGGAGATGCTTTTGTTTAACCGCAGCAATTTGATCATGCTAAAACTTTCAAATTATAATTTTTGAAAGGAAGTTGCAAATGATTTAGAATTACAATGAATGCATTCATGGTCATGCTATGAATGTTTTAACACTTCAATCTTTATTTTACTGTATCTCACCTACACAGCTAGTATTATTTATTTTCTTTCGTTTTTGCACTCTATTTTTCAACATTCAGTTCTCTGAAGAACAAAATGGGTGGAAGGGTAAAAAGAATAATAAAGATCTTAGGAGAAAGAAAATTCGTGAAAAAAAAGAAGACAAAGATCAAGAGGGAATCGGCGATGGAAGATAAAAAGAACTGAAAACTTCAAACCTTGACTCACACGACAGCAGCCAGTTAATTGTCTTTCATGAACAGGCTGAATAGCATTGGACAAATAAGGTAAAACCATGAAAACTAGTCAACAGTCAACAGTAGCTCTACATAGCACTACTTTCAGTAGACTACACGTATTATTCATTATCAGATGCTTAGGTACAGTACAGTAAGTAGCAATTAGGATAAAGCACTGCAAAATATGAAAACCTTTATATTCTTGTCTGACCTCCGCTATAGACAAACCTGGCGGTTGATTTATGTGTTGTGCTCTCAAGTGCAGCCGCAATCACTGCGGTGTCAGAAATCAACTGAATGCATTTACACTGACAATGAAAGCAGAGATGTTTGGGTTGTTGCCCCAATGTCATATTAAAGTAGTTTGCGTGAATGTGGAGCTTTTTCAGTCTCAACCTTCACTTGTTTCGAATTAGCTTTGACACATAACCTTTATGTTAAAAAACATTTAGCTATCGCTTCTCTCCCACATCCGCAGTATGGATGTAAAAGTGCAGTGCAGCAATTAAACCCACCAGGAATTACTTGCTAGTTTATGATTATGTGATTTCTTACAGTGTAATCTGAAGAAATGCATAATTTAATGAAAACATGATTTACTATTTCCAGAGTCTCAGTTTGTTGGTGGAGCAGCCCAGAAAAGACATCCTGCCATCTGTTAAAATAGGGCTGTCAATCAATTACAATATTTAATCGTGATTAATTGCATGATTGTCCATGATTAATCACACAGTTTTTTATCTGTTAAAAATTTATTTAATACTCTTATCAAAATAGGAGTGGGAAAATACACTATGCTGTAACACAAAACAATGACAAATATTGTCCAGAAACCCTCACAGGTACTGCATTTAGCATAACAAATATGCTCAAATCATAACATGGCAAACTGCAGCCCAACAGGCAACAACAGCTGTCAGTGTGCTGACTTGACTATGACTTGCCCAAAACTGCATGTGATTATCATAAAGTGGGCATGCCTGTAAAGGGGAGACTCGTGGGTATCCATAGAACCCATTGTCATTCACTTATCTTGAGGTTAGACATCAAGGGACCCCTTTCAAAATGGCCGTGACAGTTTTTCTTCACCATAATTTTGCGTAACTTTGGAGCGTTATTTTGCCTCCTTCACAACAAGCTAGTATGACGTGGTCATGGACTCATTAGGTTTTCTAGTTTAAGATGATGCCAGTATCTTCAATTTAAAACTGAACCTTCTACAACCTAAAAATTGCAAAATGTGTTAAAGAAATTAGCATTATGCATTATGCATTAAAGAAATTAGTGGTGTTAAAAAACAATTTGCATTAACGCGTTATTGTCGGGTTAACTTTGAAAGCCCTAGAAAAAATTTAAACTTTTCAATTAATCTTTTACACACAGTGACGTCACGCTACCACTGCCCGCTACCGCTGCCCGCTACCGCTGCCCGCTACCACCTCCATTATTTGCACCATGGATGTATACAGAGAATGGTTTGCACCTCCAACAATAATGGCCCATATGTGTGTTAAATAATTGATGAGTTTACATTTTTTACATTAAAACCTTCTCCTCCTAAGGTTCTACTGGATTGACAGATTTCTTGGCAAAGAAGTGAAATCCTTTGCATACATTACAGTGTTACACACATGGTTTTACAAGCGAGGTGCCACCACAGTAAGCCTAATGGTGGATTGTTTACTTCCGCCTACAACCCGCTATCTATAGCTCACAAATATTATAAATTAAGGTTAAGTCACTTCAAATGACTATTTCATAAAGTCATCACTGTACCTGTGCAAGTAATATCATTTAAAGTTCCCCTCTACAGTTCATTTGACAAACCTCTTCATGAATCCGGCTTAGAAACACTATTTTCTCACATACACGCACACACACATACACACACGAGCAAAGTTCTTTCAGCTTCTCTTTCTCCAGCGTTGGATTAATTAAGTTAATGGGAGATGGAATTTTTTCCTTGATTAAATGAGGCCTGACCCCCCACCATCACTTCCTGATGAAGAGGCTGGGTAATGCTGAGAAAGACTGCATGGCGCTCTGGCACACACACACATACATACACCTGCCATGGAGACAACATAAACATGCATACACACACATGTACTGAAAAACCATACAAACAGAGAAACATAGAGACACACTTGTAAAGAACAGGAAAACACACTCACAATCTTGTAGGAACAGAAACACGGCGTACAAGCACGCCAACACACACTGACACAGATCACCTCCTCTCTTCCTCACTCCCATTTCAACTAATTAGGTCTCATTAAGTCATTAAAACGTTAGCAGCCATTTCCTAGCTCACTGCCAATGGTTTCACTTGGCGAGAGGTGGGGATCATTCAGCGTTGGATATGGAAGCCATTACGCCTCACAAAACTGGAGCACAAGTGTGATGAGGTACATGCACAATAGAAAAAAAAGCAGGAAAACACTAATTTTCTTTCAGGGTTAGATCTAATTATATAATAAGATGAAATAAAACAGGTGTCCAACCTAAAAAAAAGTTACTGTAACAGTTAAGTCCAGTTGCAGGACTAGCATGACCTGCTATCCTTTAAAAAAAGAAAATAGGCATGATAAGCATGTCACATATTTCAAGTGGTGGCTATTTCATCTGGGAATAAAACACTTGATACTGAGACACACATTCGCACATGCCCTAGATTTGTGGCCATGTGCGGCACATACACATATTACACACATACATTCACACGCTAACATGTACCCACACACCCGTTACAACAAACACAGACGCATGCACGCACGCCCACAGAGTAACTGTCAGTGTCTCGTGAGGACAAAATGTGGTAAAGAGGGGGGGATCTGTGAAGTGGCCATTTTGCCATTTTACTGTACAAATGGGAGCTGCTGGAAAGGACGGGGTGCACTCTGGGATATAGTAGCGGCTGGGCGGTTTCACTGAGCTCTAGTGAATGGATTGTGATGGCACTGCGCCAAGAGGATCATAGCTTACTCTAAGTAGAGAGAGGACAGTGGTTTACAAAGGGGAGAGGATGAAATAGAGCCTGACAGACAACAGGAGAAAAAGAAACAACTAGAGACCATCTTGCGATGGGATCACACCGGCCGCGACGCCAAATCGAACCAGAGGCGTAAAGTGTGATCCTTCCCCCCCTACTTCTGTCGCCCTTGCTCGGACCACACCCATCTTCAAACTATGGCTCCATTTTGATCTCAACTACACACCTGTAAAGTTTTGTGACTACATCTTACACGGTTGTGACGCTATCACAGTGACAAAATCTGTCCACAGACAGACAGACATAAACACCTGGCTACATACTCAAAACCACTTCTGTGGTAGTCACTGATACAGTAGGTGTGTAAAAGACACAAGGTGTAAACAATACCAGCATCGCCAGAGCCAGCCCTGACCAATTTGGTGCCATAGGCAAGATTTTAGCAGGTGCCCCTCCATCTTTTCTGGTGCGTGCGACAATATTTTTTGTGCGCTCGCAAACACTCCCTGCCCAGAACTTCTTAAACAGTGTTATTTTTGTGCATACAAGATTGACATAGCCTCTTAACCTGCTTATAATATACCATATTTACCTTGATTGTGAGACATCCCCTTTTTTCAAGACTCCTTTTTTTGAAAAAGATCAAATATTGTTTTTTTATATATATATATATATATATATATGTATATATATATATATATATATAAATAAAAGAAACAAGGTAAGCTGATCTATATCTTTTAAATGAAGTTGTCTTGTTTGAATAGGCCAAAAATTAAACTGTAGCCTACTTGGTGGCCTATTTCTAACATAATTTAACCATCTGAAAGAGAAAAAAATTAACCATAGGTTACATTTTAAACAGACTCTGCCTGTCTCATTGATCACCATGATCTTAAAATTGGAATTATTCTCCTCCTCATGTTTACTTGGCCTACTGGTAACCCTCTAAATATGATATGACTGGCATTAACATTACTGTCTTTTGAAGGTCGTTCCAGGTTTCAATTTTTAAAGCAGTGGACATACAGTGGTATCATTATCATCTTGAGATTGCAATGAATCCGTTGATACCAAACATGTCATGCTAGCTTATTGGAAAAGGGGGTAAAAGTTCAGTTGTCTTTACCGCGAGGTCCGCGGCACCTCAGTGACAAACAGCAGTTTTATGGCCAGGCTGTTTGTGCCCCCTCCGGCACTACGCAAAGCGCGTGATGCACGTGTGCCTAGCAGAGGTGCTGCTCATCGCTGTCATGGCTGATAAAGAAGCAAACATACCACACACAAATAATAGAGTGCCCTTTAGCCGATCAGTAACAATTTTGACATCTTATCTGGATTCGTAATAGCTTTTTAATTGCGCCCATTACAGTAATTTGGATAAAAAATACAGCCGTGGTAAGATCTCCAAAATTGTGTGAGATTGAATCAGATGTTTGCTGTTATATATCAGTTGGATAATTGGATAAATGGATAGATTAAACTGATACTGATTTGTAGTCCTATTCACAAAGAAATACACAAAAAGATACACAGACAAAGAAACAGACCTTTCCTGTCTGTCACTCAGACAGAGACGAAGAGAGAGAGAGAAAAGGCAGGGGAAATGGAGAAGTTAGGAGGGCAGTGCTCTCGATACCATCAACACTATTCCGCTGGTTCATTTCTGTTAATGGATCAGCTATTCACAAAACGTTTGGGAGAGAACAGAAGGAGAAAGAGGAGGAGTAGGAGGAGGAGAGTGACCCAACACAGTGAATATTTCACCCGGCCCAGCTCACTGTCAACAGAGACTGGACACCCCATGACTCGGAGGCCACAGCTCAGGTTTCCACAGCCTCTAAAGTGAAGCTATACAATACCTCGGGCCTTTCAGGAACCAGAGACACGCACAAAAGAGGCTCGGCTAAAGAGTCCAAAATCTGGTGCTTCATTTACAGTAATGAATTGAAGGTTCTGTTTACCTAATGCTGATACCCCAGTGAAACATATGTGGTCATCTGTTTTGCAATTATTACCTTGTCCTGATATTTATCATGTTGGCTTCTGTAAGCTATACTTAGGCACAGAGGTGCTTTAACATTGACATGCTAAGATGTTCACAATAACAATGCTAACATGCTAATGTTCAGCAGGTATAATGTTTAGCTACCATTTTCACCATCTTAGTTTAGCATTCTAACACTAGCGAATTAGCACTAAACATAAAGTACAGCTGAGGTTGATGGGAATGTCTTTAGTTTTGAAGGTATTCGTTCATCAATCAAAGTATTGGACAAATTTTAAATTTGACCTGATGGCAGCACTATATGAAAAGTTAAAGGTTCTCTATACGATAATCAGAGCATTAATATAGCGGCAAACAACTATTTGCAAAATAAAGATATAGTGGAGTAATGTCATCCTGAGCATGAAGTCACTGTTGCTGCTATTTTAACGTCTATTTTACTCTAAATGGAACCATAATCTACAAAATAAACATCATGCTGTATTGAAAATTACTTGAAACTAGCAATTTAGACCATAAAGTCATGTTTACGATGTTTACTGAGGTAATAAATAAAGTGAGAAGTAGGGTCATTTCCTCGTAGACTTCTATACGATCAGACTTATTTTTGCAACCAGAGGAGTCGCCCCCTGCTGGCTGTTAGAAAGAATGCAAGTTTAAGGCACTTCTGCATTGGCTTCACTTTTCAGACCTGGAGGTTGCCCCCCCTTGTTAACACTGTTTGACTGTCAGCACTGTTGCCATTGTTTGCACTGTTAGCGCTGTTAGCACCGTTAGCTATGTTGAGAGCCGCGTGGAGACACTACATATGCTCTGAATTTCGCATTGAGCACCTTTAAGGGATCACCAAAGTTATTACAATTCATCCTAAGGGGAACATGGACACCTGTACCAAATGTCATGGCAATTCAGCCAATATGTCAAGATATTTCAGTCTGAACTCAAAGTGGTGGAACAACCGACAGACCGACGTTGCCAACCACACACTGCAAGCACGGATTAAAACGAGTTCAAGCAGACTATACTACAGTGTTGTATTAACAAGTGCCAAGTAGGGTGAAAGAGGTTACAAATGAGAAATGGAAAGAGAAGATACACGAGACAAAGAAAGAAACCCAGAGAATTAAAAGAATGAAATACCAGGACTGAATAGTGTTAGATAAGATTAGGGCAGCCTTGAGACTCAATTGACAGCGAGCAGCGAAATGTGATTACAGACGCTTTTGTGAGGAGGGACCACTAAAGCACTCAAAAGCAGGGATAACCAGATTGCTTCGTACCTCCTGCTAAATTGACACAGCAGCAGTAGATAATTGCTACGACTTGTTCCTGAATGATGTTAGCAATTGCAATGTTCGCAATGTATTGTATCATACTTGTAGGTTAGTACTTGTCTCGGTAAAACAGCGTTGTAGGACATCACTATGCACTGGAGCCTAAATAAAGGCTGAGTGGAGAGGGACAGATGGTCTGATTGATAGCACTGGGCCGTTTACAGCGGGATAACTCCTGTCTGTGTGTGTGTGTGTTAGGTCTAGATGCCACAAACCAAACCTCAAATCAAGCTCAACTAGTGCTCGCATGTTGTTTCAGCACAGCCTTTGTTTGCTGATTCAATCACCTTACATCGATAACAACAAGGTATAAAATCGCCCAGGCACTTACACGAGCTTGTGGCCCGAAAACTATCCGGCGTGTGAATAAATCGATATTTCCAAGCCACAGTTGGGATAATCTGAGCACAGAGGCAGCATAGCGATAAACCCTGCAGAGAGAGATTGAAGCTCTCAGGTTTCGGTATGCAGGTGGAAATGCCTGTGTAATAACAAGAAGCAGAATGTCTCCCTGACAGACGCGCCTCACTCCTGTCTAAATATTTAGGCTTTTATCAAGTGTGCTTCATCTCTGGCATGGCTTTCCATGTTAAAAATGTTGCCTTGGGCATTGGATTCGGTCTGTGAAAAATGTAAAGCGGCGTCAAGAGTCTGAAGCATGCCACACATTCAACCCTCTTTATGAGTCTTAAATTGCTCTGATGGCAAATAAAACTCTGTTTACTAGTTAAGCAATGCTGCATACAGAGGGCTCACTGAATCCACAGCGAGGCTGTGAGTCACTCGACAATCTGAACAGCTGCCGTGTCAGGTGTTAACCGTTCAAGCTGTGTTTCCTCCCATGACGATACAGCGGGGTTCTTCTCACACCCCGTCATCTTAACCGAAAACACACTCACTCTCGCTGTCAGAAAGCTGATACAATGAATCAAAGGTTTTACTCTGATTTTGTGCATTGGAGAGTTCACTGGGTTTGCACAAACTGACAGGGCTGCAATATTAATAGAACCTGAGTTTTTTCACTTTAAAGGCTGCAGGAAACGGTTTGAAGAGTGTTCCTAAATTAAATATTCAGTCACTGGCCTCCGGATCAAGTGGCATATTGAAAATCTTTAACTTTAAAAAGACAAATCTAAGTTATTACCATCTAATCACCTCCCAAAAGCACATTATTGACATTTCAAGATGAGAAAGAAAATGTCATTTTCATTATTAATGAATGTGATGATTATTTTTGTGTGATTGATCAATTAGTTCTGTGCCTAGATCTATGTCTATAAAATGCTCCTATAAAATTTCATTATATCACCATTTCCTTAAAGCTGCAGTGGGTAGAATTGGAGCAAATATGATTAAAAAGTTATTTTCATAAAACGGTCACTATATCCTGACAGCAATACATGCAACAGTTAATCTGAAAATAATCAGTGCCTCTGTGTCCTTCGGTGTCCTCCGCTGCTCCTAATGGCGTCTGCAAGATTTCACAGACCGGAGGAAAACAACCAGTCAGAGTCGAGCTGGAACCTGCCGTCTCTGAGCAGCTGTCAATCACTCGCAAACTCCGATCAAACGGTCAAACTAGGCAGCGCTGATCAAATATGAATCAATATTCTGTTACTGTAATGTCTTTCTCGGCTCAAATGTTTTCAGAAACATCTTGTAGTGTACTGTTTAGCTGTAAAATGAGAACATTTGTGGCCCGGCAGCCATGTTGAGATCAGTTGAGGAAATACCAAGCACCGCCCACCAGCTGGAACAAACTTTCTCATTTTACAGCAAAACCTCACACTACAAGATGTTTCTGAAAAAATTTGAGGTGAGAAATATACATTAAAGTAGCAGAATATTAATTCATATTTGATCAGCGTTTCAACGTTTGACCGTTTGATCAGATTTTGTGAGTGATTGACAGCTGCCTCCATTGAAGGAACAGCCAATAGGAACGCTCTCTCTCTGAAATGACCTGTGATTGGAAAGTCTCCCGTCACATGCTAGATTTTTTTAAAGCCTGAAAACAGAGCCATGTGGAGGTGCAGAAGTCTAGTTGTCCCTCAAAACACTTGAATTACAATATGCTGAAAGGTTATTATGGAATTTCTACCCAATGATGCCAAAAACATTCTGCCTACTGCAGGTTTAAGGCCAAGATTACATATTCAAATTACTTGCTTTGTTCCACAAGTAAAAAACAACAGCAAATGTTTAATTTACTATCGTAGAAGACAAAGATATCCAGTAAAAAGTCACATTAGAGATGCTGGAACAAGTGGATTTTAAGCATTTTTGCTTTAAAAAAAGAATCTACATTGTTTCAGCTCTACATGGTTCTCAAACTCGTGTAATGATTTGTCAACCTGCCTTTGCACCTGTCACACTGTACTTAGATGCACAATAGCTCTACTGTCCAACATCTAATATGAAAAGTTTCCATGTTTTGCAGGCAATAATGAACCGCTAAGTTGACACGATCATACAGTGACTCTCTTCTCAAAGCCAGCGGAACAACAAATGGCATGAAAGTGTAGAGTGAAAAGAAGAGGGGTTGTGGTGAGACAAACATGGCTCCCGTGTCCCACTGAATGTGTGTGCACAAGAGGGAGAAAGGGAACAGAGCAGAGAACGAGAGGGATAGATGAGAGAGAGGGGTGGGGGGCGTACCAGTGCAGTCCCTCATGCCTCCTGCTCTATGTACAGTGCTCATTCATCCCAGCCTGGCCTCCTCCAATCACAGAGCGGCGATCCTGCATGCAGGGCCTCCCAACAGCATGGGGCCTCCACATGGCCATGTCAAGTGCCAGGCCCACTTGCGTGAGTCAACAAAGCAAGCAATAAAACCAACATGGGAGTAACACAGGAGATCCAAATCAGAATCTGTTTGTTCGCACAGCGACACGATGAATGTACAGGAATTTGTGCCGGCCGGTGACGTTGGCGAATGAGACGGTACACTGGTGATGTAAAGGTTTCCCAGTATGTAAGAAAGAAAGGCGGGGCATACCGGAAGGCATTATGGAAAACACTCTCCTCTTACTCAACTCTGTTCTTTGAAATGAGGCACATGTACATTATAATGCTCATGTGCAAGGATCAGGGTTGAGCATCTCCCACAAGGTCAGGATGATGAATGAGACTGCTATGTGACACTGCTTGGTACGTGCACGGAGGAAGGGCATGCTGCACTGAGCGAGCTTCACGTATTATTATGCGCACACCGGGGTTCTCAATAATGACATTTTCCATCACTGATGATGTGAGAGAGATGTGCTGTGATCTTTGCGTATTATATACTGCCTCTGAATGAGAACTAAAGGGCGAGTGTGCTCAGTATGAATGCACAAATGATTCCTGAGATTCCTAAATGTGTGTATTGTATGACGGCTAAATGTGATATGAGTAATCCAGGAATTAAAGCACAGTCTGCTGCACTTGCACTAAAAATTGTCAATCCTCCTTTTGACTGCTATGCATGTGAATTTCCTGAACTGCCTTTTCCCTCTGCAGCACATACTCATCAACGTACCATAACTCTACAACTCTCGGTAGTGGCTTTGCAATATTTATCTATATTTACCCACTTCTTCCCACCTGCAGGGCCAGCTTCAGTGTAACTCCTCTGCACTCATGTGACCAAGCAGACAGCGGGGAGGAATGGAAGGAATGTGAATGCAGGTTAGTTGACCAAATGAGCACCGCCAGACTGCTGCTGCTGCTTCTCTCATAATAGCACACACACACACACACACACACACACACACACACACACACACACACACACACACACACACACACACACACACACACACACACACACACACAATCGCACATACAAGGATTAAGCTACACTGGTAAAATAAGAGCCACAGTCATGAAAGCAAGTAAGAAATCAAGTTGTTTCAGGTATATAGAGCTTATCAGTATAGGGCTGCACGGCTATGGCCAAAATGATAATAACAATTATTTAGAATTTGTGGAATGACAGGATATATAAGGAGCTGGTAGACTGCCTCTCTTGCTACAGATTCAGCATGAAGATGATGTTCAATACTGCCACCGCTGTCAGTGGAGTTGGAGCTATGCATAGAGCAAGTGCTGGGATTCAAATGAGGTTATGATAAGGCCTTGGATTGAGGTTAGTGCTGGCTCGCTTGAATAAAATACTGTATACCACCCTGTGTAGGAGCTGTGACCCCACCCTGAGTATCCGCTCAAATCACATTACGTAATGTTATCAATGACACTACATGGCAAATCTCAATGACCTGAGCCAGCAGGATGAAATATCACAATCCATCTGAGTTGCATCATTGCAGCAGTAATATCCATTTATGCTCCTGGGATCAAAGAATTAACGGACAGCATTACCAAAGACTTGGTAGGCAACAGAGGTGCAGCAAAAGCTGCTATAGAAGAACATTACTATTTGTCCCATAAGGCTTTCTCTGTAATGTTCAGTAAATGCCAATTTTACACATTGGCATCATCTGAAAAGTACTATCTTTTAACATTTTGCACATGGCTCAAGTATGAACAAAAGCCGTAACATTGCTGGTAAAGGCACACTCAAGATTACAATGCTCTTACATATGACATTTGTGTGTGCAAACCGCTCACAAGAGATTTTAAGGTGAAGCTTTTACTCTGAAATATGACTTCTGCAAGCTACAATGCAAGCTATACTATTTTGGTAAAAAATGGCTGGAATTTGGTGTGATGGCCAAATAAAAGAACAGCTCTCCTCCAGATGGCAAGATAACAAGATAGCTTAGCAGCACATTCCAATAAACAATCTCTCACCTTGGCACCTGGCTTGTCTCGTGGGCCAAATTCCAAATACCATTCTAAGCAGCTCTACGTAACCCCCCTGTCATGATTGAAAGGAGTCAAATGGCAATTTTCCAACACTGACACCCACATGTGGATGCCAAAAAGCCATTACTTTAGCAGATAGACAACCTCTGAAATGTTCCATACCTGAAAATTACATCAAATTGGAATGCAATAGAAGCCAGAACAAATGGTCTTTAAATGTATTTGATTGGCTCATTATATTAGCATAACCTCTGTCAAATGTTTTAGATGGAAAACATATTTTCTTTTACAACCTATACAAATTAGGCTAGTCATAACTACATGCATGTATGCTTATACTTGTGCAAAATTTAAGGTAGGATTGGTGGCATCTAGTGGTGTGGTTGCAGATTGCAACCAGACTGAGTACTCTCCGCTCTCTCCTCCCTTTCCAATAATGTGAGCCGGCAAGTGCGTAAAAACGCCAAAGGCTCTCACTAGAGCCAGTGTTTGGTTTGTCCGTTCTGGGCTACTGTAGTAACATGTCGGACTCCATGAAGAGGACCCGCTCCCTATGTAGATATGAAGGGCTTATTCTAAGCTAATGAAAACACAACAATTCTTAGTTTCAGGTGATTATGCACTAATGAAAACATAGTTATATTTTATTCCATTTCTGCTACTAAATCCCCTGAAATGGTACACACCGTTCCTTTAAACACTCATTAGCTCACAAGGTTTTATTTTCAGATATTTTCTAAGAGGTCGTGCAAATCACCGCTGAAAAAAAAAAAGCAGTAAAAAAATAAATTCAACAAAGTGCTTTGGACATCCCAAGAGAGCAAATCATTTGAATTCATTGCAGACAAAAATCGAGCTCAAGACTTCCTCTCCTTTCATACAAACACTTCTGTGCTTAAGATTCCCTCCTTGGCAGCATGAATAGGCGCACACAGGGCACCATAAAAAATCAACATATTCACTGCACAAATATACCCAGCTGAAACTCAGCCCAGGGCATCTTTAAATAATATGCATCCTAATTTAGCATGGACTCTCTGGGGAGGGGATCAAGATGCACTCACAAATCGCAGCTGACACACCCACGCTTGCACACAAGCAAGCAGGCAGGCAGGCAGGCAGGCACACGGGGTGAAAGTACCTCGGCAAACACACACACATGCAGATACTTAATTTACGGCTAATGTGTAATGAGGTATTCTACACAGGCGCTGCTGTCCGACCAACTCTCTGGTTTTAAGTCTCAAGAGATCTGTGCATGTATGTTCACAGACATACTGAAAGAGTGGGATAAGTTTGGGTTCAAACAAGGCTAACAACTAGAACATACTCATTAAAAGTACAATTTACATAAGTACATCATTTATCCATCAAATAAATTAGAAATGCAATTAAATTAAGTCATTAAGGAGGGAAGCTCTTAATCTGCTACAGTACATGGAAGAACGGAAGGTGAGAATAGATGGAATTATATTTTTCTCCATGTTACCAGTGGGCTACTTCTGGGTCTGAAAAGAGAAGCCAAGGCAGAAATGCCTTAAACTTGCATTCTTTCTAATAGCCAGCAGGAGGCGATTCCTCTGGTTGCAAAAAGAAGTCAGACTGCATAGAAGTCTATGAGAAAAAACAACCTCAGTAAATATTGTAAACATGAGTTTATGGTCTCAATCGCTAAAGTTTCAAGTCTTCTTCAATACAGCATGATGTTCATTTAGTAAATTATGGCCCCATTTAGAGTAAAATGGATGATAAAGCAGGGTATGCTTTAGGGTGTGGCTACCTTATGATTGACAGGTCGCTACCACCGTTGTTCGGACTGGGAGTTGTCTGTGTTTTTGTTTTCGAATTTTTACCCTTTCACAATGTGTTTTTAGTTCATGAAAGGTAATTATAACCTTTTTGGTCGCCTAGAAATGTCTTATACAGTGTTTAGGTTGTACTTAGCTTCAACCTCTTGTGTCACTTCTGGTTGCAAAAAATCAAAAAGGCGACGGCCAAAATGCCGAACTCGAGGCTGGATGAGGTCCCAGTGACTATACGTCCACTCCTTATATACAGTCTATCCCACTGCAATTGCTTGTTAAAGTAATAAAAACCTACACAGAAATATTGTCTGGTGACCTCAGGGCCACACTGATATAAGACACATGAGTAGTAACAGTAAAGGCTAATGCGAGTGGCTCCACAGACAGCATACATCCGTCTACAAATTCAGTGTTTAATATTCTGTAGCTGCCACTATACGGGAGGTTGAACAGCTGGCCCTCTGGTGTAGACACAACAAGCTGGAGCTGAACACGCTCTGAACATTAGCCTACAGATAACACAAGAGTTCAGGAGGAGACATGGATGTCAACTCTTAGGGACCTATAGGTGGAGACCAACATTAACTCCATCTTCCTCCAGTGGTTAAGGAAGTTCAACGCGCCAAAGGGGTTGTTTATTCAGTTCTATATGACAATCTTGTTTTTTTCTGTGGCTATTTCTGCATTGCAGCTCTGTTTGTTTGTTTGTTAGTCTGTACATTGAGTGCCACTGGCATGCATACTTGGCTGAAAACTTGACTCTATACTTCCAGTTCTGGTACGACTTTGATACCAAGTATGTGAAACTGTAGAATGAAGGATAACCTCCAAAAAATACCACTCGATCACTGGCGTACTGATGCCTTGTGGACTGGCGCAACAGAATCAGATCATTAGACAAAAACTGCAGTCAGCAGGGAGACAACTAGTGCCAGAAACAAAAAGCAAGCTTTTAAAAGAAACTTTAATTTCCGAGCCAAATTTTTTTTCTCAATATTTGGAAGACAAATAGAGGCAAATAGACAAGAGTATTGGACTTACATTAAAAATGTGGTGGGAAAAAAAAACGTGGGATGCCCATGCTGCTTTGTTTCTGTGGTAAATGTTACACAGTGTTAGCTATAAGAATGTCATTGTAATTTTATGAATTGTACCTTGATCTTTTTCTTTATAATCTCATTATTACTCGACTCTTTGGCAATATTGTCATTGAAGCATTTGTGCCAATAAAGCATTGATGCATTTGTGCCAATAAAGCATTTTGAATTGAATTTAATGTGTCTAAAAGGAAAGAAAAAGGCTTGTTGCTACCCACAGCTCTTACTGCACTTTCTATTGACGTTTCCAGTTTCTATGATGACACAAATATATGAGCTTATCTCACAGGTCTGTGTTAGTATTCTTGTTTGAATTGTCCAACAATCAATTATTCATTAACACACGCATTTCAGCATATGTTCTGTTTTGCTTGACATTACTCTGGCGTTTTGACACCCCTATAGCTTGATGGCAACATAATGGAAGAACAGCAATATAGAAAAAACGAACGGCGAAACGTGTTGGGAAGAAATTGTTATTGCAGTTAAATGTAGTGCAGGTATGACTGTCATGCAGAATGACATTCAGCTTTATTGCAGTCAGTGATGCAACTTCTGTGAGAGTGCGACCTTCACTGTGCTGCAAACTTAAATTTGTACATTTTGTGGAAAATCTTGAACTTGAAATTCCATGACAAATAACCTTGTTCAGACTTTATTTTAATGATACAATGTTTGTAACACACCAACCTCACTAGATCCAAAATATCTTCCTCTGACACTGTGCCAAGCCGAAAATGTAACCCCTTGTGTAACTTTACATCTCCATGATATTTAAGCTAGAGAAAGGACTTTGCCCCCACAGTACCCTGGTGCAGTGTGTGGAATAAATGGTTGACTCAAAAAAACATTTCCCTCCCACCACCATGCCTAACACAGCACAGGGTCACCTCAGCAGTAGGTTTTCTACGGCTAATGTTCCTCGGGTGTTCAGTTGAAATATTAACTTTGTATGAAACAAGCTGCTACGATGACCATGTCTGACCTGAGAATATTGCGGGAATAACTGTGTGTTTTGCCTAAAACAGTAACTAGATGTTTAGCTGTAGACTTATCCATCAATTTCACAATAAAATAGTCTAACTGAATTCCTCTTAGAGCTGAAATCACAGGGAGGTAGTCTGAGGTGATTTCAAAGCAATGGGCTGGCTCACAGGCCTCAAGAGCATGTCAGTGAATGCTGCTAATTTGGATTATCTTTATTGTTATTAGATGTCCTCATGGTATTCACTTAGCTATACTGGGTTACAGCAAATATTCAAAAACCTGTGGTTGGCCATTTATCCCCTTTCATTTACTTTTATTTACAGTGAGTGCACATTAGCTATTCCCTACAGTCTACATTAGTACTTTGTCGGTCTGTATAGGGTAGCATTACATGTTATTATATGGAGGTGGAAGCTGTGATAAACACATAATGTAATCAGAGACACATTAATACCACTCTAAACTTTAGACCAGTGGTTCCTGACTTTTCTTGCCTCAGGGTCCACATTTCTCCTCAGTCACTAAGTCACGGCCACACAGGCTTTTCAATTTTCTCCAATTTAATTTCACAACATGAAAATAAAGCTAAAGGAGATGTAATTTGGGCTTCAGACCCAATTAAATAAAATGCAACAGTAAGAAGAAAATGCCATTGGGGCTTATAAAACAATGGCATTAAAGGCGTAGCAACAGCAATTAGACCTAAATCATTCAGGCTTATTCTGCTCTTTTTGGACACTTTAACATGTTAATAACAAGACAGTAAAACTGTGTCTCTGCTGAAAAGGATAGAGTAATCCCGACCAGCATTTTTTGCTCGATACAATATTTTTTTAATTTTTACATTTAAAGCAGCTAGAATCTAACTTTACTGTTTTGGTTCTCTCTCAGGTAGGGCTGGGCGATATGGAGAAAATCAAATATCACAATATTATTGAACAAATACCTCGATATTGATACTGCAACGATATTGTAGGGTTGACTATTGGTGCTTTCACAGAATATTTACACAATGAAATTGTAATGTGGATAATATAATGACTAAGTGGGTAAAGGCAAATAATTGAACAGCTAGAATAGTCTGTTAAGTTCAGAAAATTACATCAATTACACGACTTAACTGTAACGCAGCCTTTAAAACCAGGAGAAGACAACACTGATGCCATATTACAATATCCATTTAGTCAATATCTAGTCTCTTATCACGATATCAATATAATATCGATATATTGCCCAGCCCTTTACTCTCAGGGCTCTCATAGCGTCGTTTTCAGCCGCAGCAAAAAAGCTCCAAAAACCCTCTCTAGTGTACACTACCTGCTCAGCAGCAAACG
>CAKAOI010047765.1:0-10193 GCA_916701655.1 Sebastiscus albofasciatus
CTCCCCCGTTCCCTCCGGCCGCGGTCGGGAGGCTGAGGCAGGAAAAGCCAACACTAGGATCAGCACTGATTCATGGAGAGACCTTGGTCTGGTCAGCTGACATTACTGCCAAGCAGCTGAAATATAGAGTGATATTGTGGTTTTAGCTGACGTGTGTCTCCTCACTGTTTTGAGCGATGCTCGTTCAGGTATATTTAGAGGGAGCAAGCACAAGCCCAACGCTGACTTTCGTTGACTTCACGGCCACAGGTGTCGCTGTTAAGAAGCATTTCTGAAAGTTACAAAGAGTCCCTTTAAGTAATTGTGTGGAAAAAATCTGAAAAGTTTGCAGTAACTGTACCGTGTAACCGTCTTTCACATGTCCCATCATAGCCAGTTTGATGTCATTCACAAGGACACCTTTGTTTGGATCGAGGCCCATGATGTCATTGAAGACAAAAGGGTAAAAGGTGTTTGGACTTCCTTTTGGGATCTTGTAGGTTGCGTACTATAAAGCAAATATAGAGAAAAGTGCAGTTATTATTATCACTATGAGCGAAAACAGACGCATCAATACCCAGCTAGCGTATAGTAAACTGTGGTAGATTCAGTGTTTCCGTTGGTAACGTTTATCGTTGTTGCCACAGCTAAAAAAAATTTAAAATCCACTTTGAATGGGTATGCTCCCGACAATGCCCCCAGGAAGAGCGCCGGTTGTTGATCCCAATTTTCGTCGTGGCCAAATCATGGATGTATTAAAAGAAGTGGATACAGCGTTGGAGGCAGGGCCCCTGTCATTCGAATTAGAGTTGCTCATTGGCACATGAAGCCTAGATGGCTCGACTTCCGTCTGGAAAAGTACCCGGATCTTGGCGGAGTAGCGTCCGCTCGGTCACATAACTCGGTGACAGGGTCCTAACGTCACGCCGTCGTCACGGCTTGCGCTGCAGCCTCAATCTGGGTCTCACTCACATGAACGGAGGAAGGGAAATAACTCTTGATTCAGCTATTAGTGCATTTTACAACTTTAAAAACTACATTTTTAAATAAGGGCTATTAGAGTGTTTGTGCTGGTAGGTTGATCCACCTCAAAAAAAGTGATCCTCTGAGTAACAGACATCTCTTTCCCAATGTAAGTCTATGGGAATGTGAATGAGACCCAGACCGAGGCTGGAGCGAGGGCTGGGAGGCGGAATTAGCAAGCTGTGACGACAGCGTGGCGGTTGTGACCCCGTGACCGAGCCATGTGACCGAGCGGACGCATGCCATGACAGTGCTACAAGCTGCCAAACAATCAGGAAGTTTTCTTTATCAACACCATCAAAAGATCCTCATACCTTTTTGGTGCAACAGTTGTAAGAGGTGTTTTCCACCAATGCTTGCGTGTACATTCGGCCATGTAAGACACTTTGGACAGAGTTGATGAAACTGGACTTTCCAGTTCCAACCGGTCCGTAAAGAAGAATCCTGAGCAGCTGGCCTTCAGTCTGAGGTTTGTAGTCCTTCACATACTGCAGAACGCTGTCTCTGTCTCTGTTCAAAGAAGGAGACGTTATATTAGAGTCATCTTGTAGAAACTTTCACCAGATCTAGGTCACACAACAACTGGGAAGTTAATCAGGATTTCATCAAATGAGGAAACAAACAGAAAAGGTCCATCACAAGAACATTTGTGACGTTTGTAAGTGAAAGATTTTGTTGAAAAAGGTGCAGATACTCACTCCCACGGTATGTCCCTCCATGGTTTGCCGAGTACTGACGAAAACATGACAGATGTTCAGACAAAGTTAAAGATTATGAAAAATGCAGTCATCATGCAAAAATGTGTTTTGTAATTTTTAAACAATCTTACATTGAGGACCTGCTTCAGGTACTTGGAGTCTGGGCTGTTCAGCGCCCATGGCTGGAGAATAAAATACAGTAAAACTTTGAATTCATATTTCAATGTGACACTCAACAAAACACATCAAAATTACATATCGTCAGAAACATTATTAACTAAAGAAAACACCAACACAAAACCCAGAACTGAATCAAATTAAACTACATTATACTAAGCAGACACAAAATCTCAATGTTATAAAGCTTTTTTTTTTAATTTCTTTTATTTCCTTTCAACAGGTACAGTCGTACAGCACAGTCACGTGTTTTGACATAACACAGCAGGGTCACGTGTCCTTAAGAGGCAGTCTGTGAGCCTAGGCATCCCCACAATGTCCACACATTGCTCCACATAAAAAAAGCTTTTACAAATAAAAAGAATATGATTAATTTTGCCATGATGACATCAGTTCTTACAATGATCATATTTTGTATATCCTATTCAAAACAAATAAAAAGCTATTTCACAATCACAGGAAGCACACATTTACTAACTCGTACCTGGGTTGTTGTTCTGGAACAAAGTGTAAGTCCGAATGTGAGCGTTGGACTAGGGGTAGTATTTTATGCAGCCGTCAGTTACAGACACACACCGGAAAGTCACAGAAGTCTCTTCAGACCACAAGCCTCACATTTTTACTTTCATTTTCATCAGGATGTTTTCTACTTTTCTTAACGCCTTACCACTCTGCCCTCTTTTTTAAAACACAAGGCTTTTATTCTGAAATATGTGCCGGACAGTGATGTGGAGCATGCAGTGACTTGGAAAGCATCATAAATGAATACAGTACGGAGTTTTAATTGTGGATTATTATTTACTAATTACCACACGTTTCTGAACCTTTCTCTGTCTAAAATAAATATAAATTATATTTATCATGAAGTTAAATGGCCATTAAAAGGCAAACTATGTAGAAAGAAAGGGCTGTCAGCAGCAGCAGAAACACAGCTGACAGGCAGCAGACAGGCTCCCGGAACGCTGCGTTTCTGCTGCTGCTGACAGCCCTTTCTTTCTGCATAGAGTTTGCCTTTTAATTTATTTTATTTCTTTATTTAAAAAGGATCCCCATTAGCTGATACCAATGGCACCAGCTAGTCTTCCTGGGGTCCGAAATCATGTACATTAAATTGTCACATACATACTATTTACATCACATTTGTGTTACACTAATAACACTGAAATTTTCAAACATATATAAATTTCAAATTCATACACAATCTTCCACAATTTTTGTTTAGCCTCAAGGCCCATCATCAGGGAAAAGGAACAAAGAAAACAAAAAAATATAAAAATGACCAACACTGGACTATCGATCAGCTGTTTAAGTAATGTATTTGTAAATAGTATTTGAATGAGGATTTGTTAGAGGACTGACGGATGTGAAGAGGGCAGCTATTCCAGTAATGGCCATTTAACTTCATGATAAATATAATTTATATTTATTTTAGACAGAGAAAGGTTCAGAAACGTGTGTTAATTAGTAAATAATAGTAATAACCCACAATTAAAACTCCGTACTGCATTAATTTATGATGCTTTCCAAGTCACTACATGTTCCACATCACTGTCCGGCACATATTTCAGAATAAAAGCTAAGTGATAACAAATGAAGGAATTCTGTGCAAAGAAAACCCGCTTTAGGGCTTTTATTTTGAAATGAAAGCAGGAAGTGTTGATTTAAAAACAAGTTTATTTAACTTTACTTTTTTTCATCTCCGTAACATATTCTACAGATAATTATCTGTAGAATATTATATATTGTAAAATTAAACCTCGAAACTGTAGTAAAGTCTTGCTGGTATGAAGTTAATATACAGTCATTAGATCACCTTCACTGTCTGTGACATATTCTACAGATATATAGACATGGAAACTAATCTTGCTGGAATGATGTCCATATACTGTCAATAGATAGCTTCACTGTCTGTTGTTGCTGGGACACGGAGCTGAGACGCGAGCGACCGAAAATAGGCGACCCTTCTATCCTATAAAATAGACGCGAGCCTTATGCGGCCAGTGTGTCCACCACTTAAGGTTGGGGGACAGGGGACGTTCAGGGGGAGATAAAAAGTCAACAGTAGATGTCACATAGAAGTGGTGTACATCATCTGAAAGCTGGGAACTTGAGGTGCAGCTCAGCACTGTGTGTCAAGTTGTTCTATTAATAATCAGAAATAGAAATTAATTCATAAATTAATTAATTAAAATAAATTGTTAAAGGGTATATGGGCTTAGAACATGATGACATAAGTAAATGATGGTCATCTCCATGCTCTATTATATCTCATAAGTTGTTGCAGAAATTTTGGGGTTGATGGTGTTACACAGATTTGGTGCTAAATTTAACCATTTTTTTACCATTCGAGAATTGCTAAAAAAATATCAATAATCCCTCCAAAATACCACATTAAGACACCAAGATCTTGAGGAACACCATAAAAAAGCTATGCTGTGATTTGGAATCAAAAACTTTAGACATCTGGAGATTTCTGCAAGAATTGCATTTCTCGGCAATTGTATGACGAGCACTTCTGTTGTGTAAACTGCTCAGAAACCCCCTTATTGCCAATCGTCAAAGCAGAGTTCTTTTCCTCTGTCTTTTTAGCTGCGACCAGCAGCTCTATAGCTCACTCTGCCGGTCGGTCGGTTGACAATAACTTCTGAAACGCTTCATTTATATCGCCAATATTGTACGACTCTCTTTTTGACTGACTTTACTGAAGGATAGTTAACTATAGGCATCCAAAGATTTATACGCCCTCAATTTATCTTTACAGCGCTGCCGTTGGCCACCAACCCGCTGGGCGGACGGCTGGCTACTTAGCTAGCTTAGCTTGCTAATTCCGACACAGAAAATGAGCCGAACAAAGTCGTCCCTCATCTGGTGATAGCACTGTGCTTTCCTACGCTGTGACTAGAGTGTGAGGATGAGGCATTAAGTTGTTACTTTTACTCATTTAGTGACTGGCTAGTTAGCTAGCTACCTCGCTAATTCCACCATGCTACAGAAAATGCAGCCAACAGCGGATGGTGCTGGGTCACGGTCCCTCTGCCTCTACTTTGCCAGCAGGAGAGCGGGCGTTAGCTAGCTATCTTGTCAGTCTCCAGACAAGTTAGCTAGCTAACTAGCCAGTTCCAGAGACAGACAATCTAACGTTCGCCAGCCATCTACTCCTCCTGAAGTAGTCTGCCAGCGGCGTAGGGGTCAGCTAATCTGGTCCCGTTGGTTAATGTTTACTTTCTCAACTAACACTGGTGATCCTGGAGAGTTCTCTGGAGGATTCTGGCGCTGTTGGCATAGAACCGTACTTGACCGTTAGCTTGTGGGCTGTAGTAGCCAGCAGAGCGATGTTCAGGGCCGGACTAGCCCCGTATCTGTGACCTTAGCACTTTGTACAACACATTACATGATTCAGTAACGCGACGTTCCGAGATCACAGATAGTGTTGGTGGTTTGTGTTTAGATAGCTGCTGGAAAAAACAGTTTACATTCCCAAAAGAATGCCACCTGATTTAATAACGCAGGTGAGGGTGGAGGCCAACAGTTCTCTGCTCCGTAATGCTCCGAGAGATACAGATTTGACAACAACAAATTATTAGAAGGTTAAAAAAGCAAGATTTATTGTGTTCCAGCTGTTCATTGAAGCTACACGGTGGTGACATTTGTGCAATATTACAATACAAGACTTAAAATATTTGGTATCTTTTGAATCTCTATTAGAAATGAATATAAAGTGGGGCATCTCTTTGCTGCAGGACGTCCCATCTCTCCCCACTTTCCTGTCTATCTTCGGCTGTACTACTATCTACTAAACGCAAAAAAAGAGAAAGAAATTAATATTATGTTTTTGTGGGTTTCAACAATGTGGAATGTTAATGGGATAATCAACATGGGTTGATGGAGACACTGTTTGATTGAGGGATTTGAACACCAAATTAAAGGCTCTGAAACGTATTTTCTCAATCAGGTTCTAATTATGAATGACGGAACATGAGCACTAGCATGGATTTTCATCCAAAAAAATTGCACGGAAAATAATAAAAACAGATTTTGTGGGTTCTTTTGAATGCTTGCGGAACCCCGCGGAACATTAGTGTGAGAGAAAAAATATTTGGACGGACCGCGATTTCAGCAGATTTCAGCAGATTTCAGCAGATTTCCGTCGTATTTCGTTCCGGAAATACATGTTTGACCAATGAAATCCTTTGTTCCAACTGATCGCAGTCATTCTGCATAATAATTAGCCATACGCTTCTGTTTGTTGCATGGAGAGTGTGTATTTTTGGGACCTTGGAACAATGGGAGTTTGTTTTTCAGGGTAACGGACTGTCGGACAAATGGGCTTTTTCAGTCCCTTTTTTTTTTCAGGCTTGCTACCGTACAAAATATCTTCTTCTTTTGGTTCTTACGGCAGCTGGCATCCTTTGTGTTGCACTGCTGCCTCCTTGAGGTTTTACCCGTCCATTACCCGCCAAAATATCTGCCTGCTTAGTTGATCAAGAATACACAGTAAATGAAAGCAAATTGGAAATTACGTTTCCAACGCTGTCACCTACGCCTATGATGTGTCCTCCTGTTGGCTGAAAATGCACCGGTATGTTTACGTATTGTATTGTTTTATTCTGTTATCTACGTAGCCCATAGACATCTATAAGGTACGTTGTTCAGCACTGCAAAAGCTCCTGCATCATCTGCCGTCATTTTCACATGTTTGAATAGTGGTCGTGGTCCTCCCCCTTCCGCTACGTAGCCAAGATGGTGACAATTGAGTGGGAAAAGTGTCCAGCGATGCACACTCAACCATTTAACCGTTTTGAGTACAACATTCGGGTACTTTGAGTACACTGCATTTTGCCATACTTCACACTGTGCACGCACTTATGCACTCAAAATAGTAAGTGTAAGTAATGAAGTACACGGATTGGAACACACTGTTGGTGTTTCGGATAAGAATGGGCCGTCCCCTTCTAAACACCCAGTAATGTACGACAAACAGTACTGCCTCAACAACCAAATAAACGACAATATATGGCTTGAGATTGCCCAGCAGCTGGTATACGATGAAGATGGTAATGTTGCTGAAATGCACTTGCTAACATTATTTTGGTCACGAAACGGGGTTAGCCACAACAGCTAACGTTAGCAGCAAATTTGGGGTCCAATTAGTGTATATATTATGTATAGTTAACTTTGACATTCAGTGTTTTTGGCCCATTGATGAAAAATGGAACATGGCAACGCGGATAATTCACACCCATTTTCTGTATTTACGCACTGCATTTTTGCATCACATTGGTGAGAAACGGCTTTAAGTCATGAATATTTACTAAGAAACTCTGATGATTTGAAATTAGGTTTCTAGGGGCTTTAAAACTATAACACATAAAAAACAAATAAGCAAAGAAATCATGTAGAAGATTGTGTTAGAAATCGTGCTGGTTAATGTTGCAGATTGTTATTTTGACAGCATGAAATACGTTTTTATGCTGCAATCAAGCAGATGTGACTGAAGCTTCAGGCTGACTGTTGCGGACGTTGATGAATTTATCTCCGAAGTTGATGATGGATTTCAGTGAGTTCAGGATCAATGAGTCAATGTCACTGTTGAGGTCGATTTCTTCATGGTAGTTCTTCACAGGGAAGATGCAGTTCATGGGAATACCCACCTCTGCACTGAACTCCCCAATCTACATTTAAAAAAAAATCACAACATTTCTGTTCACGAATTACAGCTCAGAATGATCAAGACTTTTGTACTCACTGCATTGATCTGATTTGACAGTTGGATCAATACTGATCTTATTAAGCGGATGAGGTATTGGCGAGACATTATGATCCATCATGCATTTTAAAATGAAGGCCGTGGTTACCCTTTGAAACTGACAGTGTTGACAATGCCATTTGAATAACACAGCGGGCCTGTTTACATTGGAGTTACTTGAAGGCCCGGTTCATCACATACAGTTGCTAAAGGGTGCCTCCAGGCATCGGTTTCAGATGCGGAGGGGTAATTACCAAACGGCAGTATTTGACGAGTTGGGAGTGAGAACGGGTTGGCCAAACAGTTACCGTGGTGCTGACGTAGCAGCTAGGTGGCTCACGCTGACAAGCTGTGGCCGTGCACAGCTTGTGATTAGCTCGGACAGGTGTGTGGACGGGACCTTAAATACCACGGCTCCAGCCCCCGATCACTACTGCGCAGACTCTGGCTCCAAATAACGGCAAAATCTCAAGATGGCAGCTCCCGTATATGGGATATTTTGGCTTCACTTTTGTACAGTGGGAGGAAGTGGAGACATGTCGTCCATCTTTATATAAAGCTCAACAGTGACCGCCCACTTTTTGAATTTCCCATTTATTCACTCCATTGACGTTTCAGAAAATCCTTATATAAAGAGTTTTACGCATGGAACCAAGCTAACCATCTACGAAATGAATTGTGACCATTAAACATTTGACTCGGAGCAAAAAACATTGGAAAAAGGAAAAAAAAAGGTAAAGGTACAAGACTGCGTATATAATTATTTTAAGAGTGAAGGAACTATTCATCCCATAAACCATTGCGAATTTCCGCCTCTGGAAACTCCTGAAAAACGTTTGAATTAACCGTTTCCCATCTAAAATGAAGACAGATTTAGCAGCTGCATGCCTTATTTCTCGCCTCAAATGTTTTCATAAACACATTTCTATTTTCTTAATATCAGATAAAGTTTCCAATTGAGCCACCATGTTGGCGTGGTTTGAAATCTGGGAGCAGACCACGGAATACCGTGTACAAGCATGTACCCTGTTTCAAGGAAACAGTGAGCTCCACAAATCAGAGACTTTGCTGTTACACTAAGGATTGTGGGTAGTGTAGTACTTCTCCATGACATGGCTAAAACATGGTTGATATCACACAGACTTGTGGCTTATATACAGGAGCAGATTCCATCGTTTCATAATCTCGTGGTTAGTCTACCTTGGATGGTTACGACATTGTGCCTAATAATCAAATCCACAATTCAGAATATGAATGGGATTTTCATTTCTTGAACCTCACTGTTGAGCTCTATAGCCAACAGTCTATGATCTGTATACAACTGCAATAATCCTACAACAGGAACTTTCTGTTCCGTGTATTTGAATTGGCCAGGACCCCCGAGTCTGAGTATCAGAAAAGGTGTAGGAAGAGAATAAATTGGATAGTGCTCATATATTTAAAAAGTTTTGACCGTATAACTCAGTACATTTTTAACTCACTCCATCTCTGTGCAAATTCATAATATTATTAATTAAACATACCTTTTCCTTCAGGTATCTGATCTTGTAGACATTCTTTAAATCGTCTTTGATTTCAGGCCAGGCCTCGTCAATCTTGGTGAGAATGGCCACTTGAGGAATCCCTGTCAGGACAAAAGGCAGAAAACTACTGAGTCCCGTAACTGACATGAATAACTTTCTCAACTAACACTCGTGATCCTGGAGAGTGCGTGACAGTACATATTGAGAGAAACTAATACTTTCTTCAGCCATTGTTAAAAAAACAAGCCAACAATACTTGCTAGCCAGAGAATTATTCTGCCTCCACTTAACGCTCCGCCCCCAAAATACATCATCATGTTTACTAACAGAAAAGAGAGATATATCTTTATATCTCTATAAAGAGAGATTTCTACTCACCCAGTTTAGTGGCTTCCTTCCTGATTTCCCGAATCTTCTGCACAGTTTCATCTCCCAGTAGAAAAAATGTGGTGGCAGGAACGACACAAACCAGAACGTGCCCTTTGTTGTTATCAGTTGGATGTTCGTTGTAGAATGCATTAGGCCTAACGTCCGTCAACGTTGATTCAGGATCGAACTGGAAAACAGGTTAAAATCAAGTTAAATGACAGTTTCAAAATAAATATATGATAAAAAATAATTATATTAAAGGGACTGTTTGTAACTTCTTACACGTATAAATCAATCCAAGTCGGTGTCCTATGCGCGCTCCCGTGTGGCTACGCTGTTCAGACTCAGACTCCAACACAAACTCCAGTGCTTCACCAAAACCTCTTGGTTGTATCTAGTGAAGCCCGTCTGTTAAACAGTGTTGGCCGCGGTCGGAGGACGCGGGGGAGACCGTAGCTTTGGTCTCCAGGACCGGAGTCTCTGCTGTACTCTGCTCCTCTGCCTGCCTCCCTTCACTCGCACAACGCGCTCGTTCTCGCTCTCTCGCTCCACTCTCACGTGCATGCGCACACTACACACAGCAGAAGAGTTAGTTTAGCTCTGAGAATATCTAGTGAATGTACAGTGGACGTTTGTGCAGAAATAAATGCTGCAGCTCCTCCAGACCAATAGAGGTTT
>CAKAOI010047766.1:0-10802 GCA_916701655.1 Sebastiscus albofasciatus
GTAATATTACGAGAATAAAGTCATAATTATTGTAAAGTAGTAATTTTATGTGTTATTTTAGAGAGGAAATAGAGCAGCGTGTGTGAAAATGAGGAACGTGGAGCATCTTGTGAAGTTAAACTTTAGTTTAGGTTTCACAAATAACTAAATACTTCATCTTTTGGCTCATCAGCACCACATCATCATCAGTATCAGGACTTTGAAAAGATTGTGCAAGAAACTGTGTTTATTCTGAAGAAAGAACGACACGGACCTGATGGGGAAACTGACTCTTTTGTGGGGGAGGAAATTACCTTTTTTCTAGTAAAGTTATGACTTTATTCTCGTAATATTACAACTTTTTTTTCTTGAAATAGTATAACTTTATTGTCATTAAATTCCGACTTTTTTCCTCGTAATATTATGACTTTATTCTTGAAATGTCCGATTTTTTTCCTCCTCAATGTGGCCCTAATACTCCGTCGTACAGATGTAATATAAACAGATAAACATAAATATTTTTTGCCAAGGAATGTGTTGTTGCTCCATCACTCATCGAACATACTGTTTTTTGCGTTACACAACGATTATTATTACATCAATATTCTACACGGACTCATTCACTTTTTTTAAGCAGCTGTTTATCAAATAAAAAATATATATTTTTATGATGTCTGTCGGTCATATTATTTTCTAAATTACTGCATTTTTAGCAATAAAATAGCAAAACATCAACTGTCAGTTTGTCACAATATTCTACCCTGTGCTGCTAGATTAAAAATTCTGGCTTTAGTTCAGTGTCATTGTGATTATGCTGCCACCTTCTGGTACAGCAGTTCTCCACAACTCATGAAAAAATAAGCTTAAATAAGCCAATCAGGGTTTTATCCAAATTACCTCCATGTACATATTTAAACCTGGTACATTTTCAAAATCTCAATTTTCTTACAGTGGGAAGAAAAATTACTCAAGTTAGTAAGTCTCACTTAGAAAATTGGAAAAAATACAGCTCTCGTTCTATATACAGCAAGCATTGTTATAAAGTCCCAATGTTATATGTCTGTATATTTATGTGCGTTTTTTTATGTGCTTATGTCTGGTGAAGCATGTGTACAGAGCATGTATATATATATATATATATATATATATATATGTATATGTATGTATTCATCTGTTTGTATACCCATTTATGTATATATATTTGTTTTTATCACCTTGTACTTCCATTTTACCACTTTTATATATATATATATATATATAAATATATTGTATATATATTTCTTTTTTGCATTCTTGTAATATTACGACTTTTTTTCTCGTAATGCTACGATTTTTTTCTCGTAATATTATGACTTGTTTTTCTCGTAAAGTCATAACTTTCTGAAAAAAAGTCGTAATATTACGAGAATAAAGTCATAACTTCACGAGAAAAAGTCGGAATATTACGAGAAAAAAGATCTAATATTACGAGAATAAAGTCATAACTTTACGAGAAAAAAAGTCGTAATATTACGAGAAAAAAGTCATAACATCACGAGAAAAAAGACGTAATATTACGAGAATAAAGTCATAACTTAACGAGAAAAAAGTCGTAATATTACAAGAAAAAAAGACGTAATATTACGAGAATAAAGTCATAAGTTTACAGGAAAAAAAGTTGTAACATTACGAGAATAAAGTCATAACTTTATGAGAAAAAAATTGTAATATTACGAGAATAAAGTCATAACTTAACGAGAAAAAACTCGCAATATTATGAGAAAAAATGTTTTAATATTACGAGAAAGAAATATGTAATATTACGAGAATAGTCATAACTTTACGAGAAAAAAAGTCGTAATATTACGAGAAAAAAGTCATAACATTACGAGAAAAAAGACGTAATATTACGAGAATAAAGTCATAACTTAACGAGAAAAAAGTCGTAATATTACGAGAAAAAAAGACGTAATATTATGAGAATAAAGTCATAAGTTTACAGGAAAAAAAGTTGTAATATTACGAGAATAAAGCCATAACTTTACGCGAAAAAAGTCGTAATATTACGAGAAAAAAGATGTAATATTACGAGAATAAAGTCATAACTTTACGAGAAAAAAGTTGAAATATTACGAGAATAGTCATAACTTTACGAGAAAAAAAGTCGTAATATTACGAGAAAGAAATATGTAATATTACGAGAATAGTCATAACTTTACGAGAAAAAAAGTCGTAACATTACAAGAATAAAGTCATAACTTTATGAGAAAAAAATTTTAATATTACGAGAATAAAGTCATAACTTCACGAGAATAAAGTCATAACTTCACGAGAAAAAAGTCGTAATATTATGAGAAAAAATGTGTAACATTACGAGAATAAAGTCATAACTTTACGAGAAAAACAGTCGTAACACTACTAAAAGCATCCCATGTGTGTCGTCATCACTGCTCGACGCTCAGTAGTTGACATGAGAGAGAAGAATCCTGCAGTGATCCGGCTGCTCGTCGCTTCTCTCCTCTCGTGTCCTCACAGACCCTTTTTTTATCCTATTTTCCAATTGAAATAGATTCTCCCCGTCGATGCACATCATTAACTCCAACCCCACAGCTTCTTTATTGATTATTAGTTTGTGTTTATCTCTGAACCGGAAGACCTTAAAGGAGGAATCTCAGGTGACATCTGAACACACCTGACTCTCTGCCTCTCCATTGAATGAGGTTAAAAACACACATTATAGCATCTGTTTTCATGCTATAACCACTAAAACTAAACATTCAGACGGGAAACAACTGGACACACATTCACATAAATCTGCAGGCTAACGGTAAGCATTCACTCAAACCACCTAACTATACATATATATATATAAATACAGAGTTTTATTATTATTAATATCTAAGCTAGCTAGCTAACAACATTGCTAATCAGCTAGCATGTTAGCACAAGCTACACTTCAATTATTCAACATTGTTACTATATATAACATATTATTATGATCTCTACGTGGGCTTTAGCTATCCATAGTTACTCACAGTTAGTAATTTTGCACTTAATTGTATTTATTTGTGGTTTTAAGTGGTGACACTGTGACGGTTGATGCTAGTTAGCTTAGCTTAGCTAGCATTGGTGAGGACTATTTCCTGCAGCTGTTCTCATCATATTTCTCATCTCTCCTGCACAGGACGCATGCATGCATTAAAATTATGCACTCGTTATTAAATAGCATATTTATTTAGTTGCTCAGTTGCTCTCTTGCACCAAAGGCTAGTTAGCATGCTAACATGTCATATCCGCTCTGCAGACAAGGTGCACATGGCTCCTCTACCTGTGAAAGGACAGGAACTCAAAATGTACCTTAAAGGGAGATTTATCAAGTATTTAACACTCTTATCAACATGGGAGTGGGAAAATATGCTGCTTTATGCAAATGTATGTATATATTTATTATTATAAATCAATTAACAACACAAAACAATGACTAATATTGTCCATAAACCCTCAGAGGTACTGCATTTAACATACAAAATATGCTCAAATCATAACATGGCAAATAACTGCAGCCCAACAGGCAACAACATTTCAATATTACGGTCTGTAATGGTAAAGTGATGCCATTAAATGTTGGCTAGTTGTGCCATTTGCAGCACTGTCATTATAATGCATGAGTTGTGCATTGAGGAGGTGGTCTCTATACCAACTGTGGTGAACTGTGTAGCTCAGTGGGTATAGTAAGATTACCTGATATCCAACATCTTGCAAAAGGGACTTGCATGATTGTTCATTAGTAATCGTAATTAATCACACATTTTTATATCTGTTCAAAATGTACTTTTAAAGGGAGATTTGTCAAGTATTTAATCCTCTTATCAACATGGGAGTGGGCAAATATGCTGCTTTATGCAAATGTATGTATATATTTATTATTGGAAATAAATTAACAACACAAAACAATGACAGATATTTTCCAGAAACCCTCACAGGTACTGCATTTAGCATAAAACAATATGCTCAAATCATAGCATGGCAAACTGCAGCCCAACAGGCAACAACAGCTGTCAGTGTGTCAGTGTGCTGACTTGACTATGACTTGCCCCCAAACTGCATGTGATTATCATAAAGTGGGCATGTCTGTAAAGGGGAGACTCGTGGATACCCATAGAACCCATTTACATTCACACATCTGGAGGTCAGAGGTCAATGGACCCCTTTGAAAATGGCCATGCCAGTTTTTCCTCGCCAAAATTTAGTGTATGACATGGTTAGGTTTTCTAGTTTCATATGATACCAGTATCTTCACTCTAGCGTTAAAACTGAGCCCGCTATAACCTAAAAATCACAAATTGTGTTAATGCTTTAAGAAATTATTGGCGTTAAACCAAATTTGCATTAACATGTTTTTTTTTTTATCATTGCATTAACTTTGACAACCCTAATTTAAACCCGGTATTTCTGCACAGTTGCAGATAAAGATCAGGCTCCATTGATATTAGCATAACAAATATGCTCAAATCATATCAGCAGCCCAACAGGCAACAACATTTCAATATTACTGCCTGTAATGGTGAAGTGATGCCATTACATGTTAGCTAGTTGTGCCATTTGACAGCACTGTCATTGTAAGGCATGAGTCGTGCCTTTGAGGAGGTGGACTGTGTAGCTCAGCCCAGCATCTTGTAAAAGGTACTCTCATGATTTCATGACTTCAATTCATATTTTTAATACACTTGTGCCTATCTACTTTTCTCTTCTTCTTCGCTGGGCATACTTTAACTCCAGATGTAGGGATGTCACGGTACCAATAAAAAACAATAAATCCCATGTAATTCAACACGCACTCCCTTTATTAAAACATTTGAACATTACAAAAACAGAGGCTTATAGCCTTTAAGTAAGTAAGTAAGTAAACTGGAGAATAATCTGTATATGCTTTTGCTTTATTTTTGTCCTCATTAGCTAGCAAAGACCAGAAGGCTTCATTTCCCATTAAAGTGCCCATTCAAAGTGCTTTACATAAACATTCAAGAACATTGCGACAAAGTGCAAAAAGAACATTAAGACATAATTAAAACAGTTATAAAAACATTAAGGATTAGAAAATAAAATCAAGATAAAAATAAAAGCTAGGATAGAAGCTAAAATAGAATATAACACTCAAGATTTAAAGCTCTAGTACAGTATAAGATCATTATTTGGTTTAATAAAAGGCAGCAGCAAACAGGAAAGTTTTAAGCTTCGACACATTTTTATATCTATTCAAAATGTATCTTAAAGGGAGATATGTCAAGTATTTAACACTCTTATCAACATGAGAGTGGACAAATATGCTGCTTTATGAAAATATATGTATATATTTATTATTGGAGATCAATTAACAACACAAAACAATGACAGATATTGTTCAGAAACCCTCACAGGTACTGCATTTAACATAAAACAATATGCTCAAATCATAACATGGCAAACTGCAGCCCAACAGGCAACAACAGCTGTCAGTGTGTCAGTGTGTTGACTTGACGATGACTTGACCCCAAAACTGCATGTGATTATCATAAAGTAGGCATGTCTGTAAAGGGGAGACTCGTGGGTACCAATAGAACCCATTTACATTCACTGATCTGGAGGTCAGAGGTCAAGGGACACCTTTGAAAATGGACATGCCAGTTTTTCCTCTCCAAAACTTAGCACAAGTTTGGAGCGTTATTTAACCTCCTTCCTGACAAGCTAGTATGACATGGTTGGTACCAATGGATTTATTAGGTTTTTTAGTTTTAAAACTGAACGTGCTACAACCTCTGAAAGATCGATTGCGTTAAAAAAAAAAAAAAATGGCTTTATTTTGATTGTGAATAAATCATTTAAAGAATTTTGGCGGGTCCAAAATTAATGTTTTGTTTATCTCTGTTGAAGATAGCTGACGTCTGTTTCCCACTTCTAACAAGGCTTGTGAGCTGATAGTAAAAAGACGTTGGTATCACGTGGTATCTCTGGGTCGTCAGTTAGTGTGGAAATAAAAACTGATAAATGTTTGAGATTAACCGTAAGTGCCTGGCAATGTTTTGTTGTGAAGTAAATGCAATGGAACAGGGGAAGAAGAATGCAACATCTAGTGTCTGAATGTCATCTATAGCACGTTTAATGGTACAGAAATGTAGTGATGCACATTATGGAGAAGAAATATGGCTCAACAGAATCTTATAAATATGGAACAGCTGTGTTCAAACTGTTCTGTCTCACTCCAAGATAACTGGCAAGCTGCGTTTCTATTGAAAGTAAAGTAGTTATACCCTCCACTGTACACTGTATGTGTGTGTGTTGTTTGTAGGTGACGAGCTGGCGCAGGTCGTGGGTTGTCCGTGGATAATGCGAGACAGTGGCGGTAGCCTGGCCCAGAACCGCTGGCAGGGAGACCTCGGTCTGACCGCTGTGGGGCAGGACGACACAGGAGGAGGTAGGCATTTTTTGCTTCTTTATTTTACTACATTATGATGTGTTCAGGAAAATCAGGAAAAATTAGTATTAGGCGATGGTAAATTATAACGCGATGCACACAAATGTAATCTTGTAAAATGTCGTTTTTGGTGAGAAACTTGAATAAATCCAGATGTTTTCACAGAAATATAAAATAGATAATAGAGAGGGAATTCTGACCTGTTGAACTTCCTAGCACTAGCTCTAAGCAGCTTATAATACATAATTAAAACTACTAATGCCAAGATTATTTTAATCAAAGCAAATATTTAAATAAAATATTTTTTCCTATCATTTGAATTGTGTGTTTTTATGCAAATAACCACAATAGACGACCGTAACAAACTATAAGGACAACATTTAGAGTTTTTGACGGTTGAAATGTAGCACAACATGGAAGTGAAAACAGCGCTCTGTTTATTTAAATGTGAAGTTGTAATAAAAATGTTGTTAAAATCTATGAATACTCAATATTGATCAAAATAATTATAATTTTGTCCGTAATCGTGCAGCCCAAGGCTCATTCTACGCTAACAAAAACACAACGAATCCTAGTTTCAGGTGATTTATACACTAATGACACATCGTTATGAATATTATATTCCATTTCTGATAATAGATCCCCCTAAATCCTACACACTGGCTCTTTTATAATGAAAACCTGAAGGCTTTTGGGTCATAATGGCACATGTTTGAACACCGCTGACATAGTGAATCAGTGCTCATGTTTGTGTGCAGGTGGGATTCCTGGAGACCACCTCATAGTCCCAGCGTCGGGCCACAGTGTACCCAGCCCCATGCACCTCAGGCTGGGGCAGAAAGAGAAGGTGTGGACGGGCGAGTATGTCGAAGAAGAGGAGGAGGAGGAGGAAGATGGGATGCGTAGGATGAAGGCTATAGGTGATGAGGAAGAAGAAAACAATCTGGATGGGGAAGACGAGGTAGAGTTTGAGGGCAAAGGTTGGGATAACAACGAGGAGGAGGAAGAAGAAGAAGAAGAAGAAGACGACGAGGAGGATGAGGAGGAGGAAGATGGAGACGAGGCGGAGGTGGAGTGGGAGATCCCAGACTTTCCCTCCCAGTCCACGCAGCACCCTCATTCACAACAACACCAACATCACGGACCACAGCAGCAGGCAGAAGCAGGCGGCGATGTCCCCGTAGAGGATGGTGTGTCCCAGGCCGAAGCAGGGGACTTGTTCAGGTCCCACTTCAGCCGGTTCAGGGCTCAGAGGAGGCTCCGGCGCTGGCAGCGTCTGCGATCCCACAGAGGCCTTGGATTCCGGCTCACCAAGCACTGGAAGAGCTGGCGCCAGCGGGCGCAGTGGGTGTGCTCCCAAGGGTACCGGTACAGCCGCAGAGGGCAAAGGCACGATCTGTACGGCAAGCAGAGGAGGATAAAAAGGTACCAGCGATCACCATACATCGATGGAGAGGGTGACAGCAACGATGAGAGGTTCACACAGTCTGAGAGAGGTACGGACATACGCCATTTATTATTTTACTGTTCACTTTTCTATTGTTTCTCTATACTTACTTACTTCCCTATGCTGTCTCACCCCCAGCTTTGGAGTTACTGCCAAATTACACCAATATTTACCTCCAAATTTATTGAAAATTATTTTGTTTGGCTGTCTTGACTCTGGACTTTTATTATGTAAGGGATAATGTACAGCGAGCCGGTCACTGTTGTAAAAGAATCCCCGACAGGGTGATGCAGCACCCCGACGCGGAGCGGGCTAACTTCTGTATAAACTAAACTGACTTATGGCGAGACGCGGACTCACTGGGGTGAGGTTTTGCAGTAACAATCCTTTGACAACTTTGTTCGGCTCATTTTCTGTAACTAGTGTAGAATTAAAGCCTCGTGGAATTGGCACAATGTACATGAAACCTGCCTTGGCTGAGGTCTGCGCTCTCCGAGTGCACTCAGCCATGCTTTAATGCTACACTGGTTACAGAAGATGAGCCCAACAGTGGGTTGGTGGTCAGTAGGGATGTGACGCTGAGGACATTTTTCCCACCAGTTAATAAACTTGTGACAAAAACCTTTGTTACCGATTACACCGGACATTTTACAAGAAAAGATGACGGTCAATATGTGTAGAGCGCTTACTTTGATCTTTACTGTCGGGTGGCGGTGTGTCTGGCCTCTCTGATCCAGCTTTCGCTGCGGGGCTGCAACTCACAACTTACAACAATTGCCTCTTTCTTTTGCATTAATCAAATGACCATGAAAAAACAGTTCACTGTGCTTTCTACTCCTATTTCTATGGTTACACCTTAGCAGAGTTATACCGTTACACATCATTTTACCTTCACCAGATTGCTTTTAGATAGATAGATAGTAACTTTATTGATACTGAGGGAAATTCAAGATGTGGAATTAAGTAAAAACTACTGACAAAGTCTAAGAAACTTGTAATTTCTTTCCCTTTCTGTGGCAGATAAACTGATAAACGGCTGCTCTCCAGACAAGCAGGAGGACCGAGGGAGGCGGGAAGTGGAGGTGAAACCAGTGGAGCTGGCCCTTACTGAGGAACACATGAGCTGTGTGACAGGTGTGGATCAGACACTATTAGCTCACGTTCGCTGTCTGTTAAAACAGCTTTTGGACAAAACAGGATTTTAGGAATGCTTGTCCGGCTTGCCGTGAAGATGACGGTTAAATTATAATATCTTCTGTCTTTCTTGTGTCAAGGCATTCTTGAGGAATCTCTACAGCAGTACGGCAGTTTGATCCCCATCCACGTGGACGACATCGTGGAGAAGCTTCAGGACATCTTCAGTGAGAGCTTCTCACAGCCACACAGGTCAGACACCCTTCTTCCGTGTGTAAGGGTGGGAGGTGACACTATGTAGGTAAATGAATCAAGTATATAATTTACTAACGCTTCCATGTGTGTGATCTGTTCTTCATTAGGAAAGCAGTGGTCCAACACCTAATACAATCCTTCCAGCGTTCGTCGGGATCGGCTCTGGCCAAAACATTCAGAGTCAACTACAAACGCCACGTCCTGACCATGGATGACCTGGGCACTCTGTATGGACAGAACTGGCTCAACGACCAGGTAGGACAGGACACCCTCTTAACACTGTTGTGCTTTGTTAAATAATACAAAAGCACGTGCATAGAACGAATGTGCTGCCATACAATCTTCAGGAGTGTTAAAAATGTGTCTTATGCTGCGTTCATACCAAACGCAAAGAGAAATTTAGCCTCGCTTTACTCGCTGGGGTTATTTGTGTTCGCATCACTCGAGCTAGAGGCGTCGGAGAGGAGGAGGGACTTACCTCCATGTAGATACCAACAACGTTTCAACAACCATGGCTGAAATAACCACTATTTCTGCTTTGTACATGTTGTGGAAGTCCCAGATACGTCGGTGGTTGGTAGTATCCACTATAGCAGTGGTTCCCAAAGTGGGGGGCGCGCCCTCTAGGGGGGGTGCAGTGGAACTACGGGGGGGCGCGGCTTCATCACCAACCCACACACACAGGCACACACTGGTAAAACAATATAAAATTAAATTAAAACAAATACAATTGCAAACAAGTTGTAAAGATAGGACACTATATCATATGGTTGCACCTAAGAAATACAAATAAAATAAAAAGATATCAAGCGGAACCGTCGTGACATGCACTGTGTTCCAAACACGGCAAAACCAGAGAGAGAGAGACACGCACAGCGACACAAAGAGAGCGAGAAAGACACAAAAAGAGAAAAAGATAAGACATAGGAAACAAAAGCGATGTACCAAGATGGACAGATTTGTGACTGGTATAAAGCACAAATCAGATGGCAAGTCTGTTACAGCTGTAGCAGGCGACGCGACCACCACAACAACGGCACAAAAAAAGGTAGAAGCAAGAAAACATAACGAGGCATACCTGTCTCTGGGCTTTACAAGCACTATGGTCGGCCAAGAAGAGAGACCCCAGTGTGTTGTGTGTCTTCAAATACTGGCGTCAGACATGAAATTGAAAAGACACTTGGAAACCCACCACCTCGATCATGTGAACAAGCACCTTGAGTTTTTCAAAAAGAAATTGGAAAACTGTCATGCCCAGCAGAGTCACTTTGTAAAAGCTGCATCTGTCCCTGTGAAAGCACAACTCGCTTCCTACAAAGTAGCCTACAGAGTCACCCAATGCAAAAAGGCTCACACAATAGCGGAGGAGTTCATTTTTTTAACCTTTATTTATTCAGGGGGAGGTTCACTGAGAGCAATTAATACTATATATATAGAGATATCTCTATCTATCTATATATCTATATATATCTATATAGATATATATATATAGATAAATGTGTATATATATATAGAGAGAGAGAAAGATATCTCTATATCTATATATCTATATATATA
>CAKAOI010047767.1:5002-27020 GCA_916701655.1 Sebastiscus albofasciatus
CAACAGCACCTCAAGGTACTGAATACTGTTTTATTTATTATTTATGCTTCACTTTAAATGCTCACAGTTTTCCCATATGCTAATTTAATATACGTAATCCTCACTAAGTTAACTCAAGTTATATTAAATGCAGCTAACCTGGCTTTGTCCAAAGTTAAAAAATACACCTACCGACACCTCTAAAGCTCAGTAATATAAATAATTCACTACTACAAAATAGAAAAAATTATGCAAAATCAGTCACATTCATCTTTAACGTTGTTTATTGTGCGTTTTGTCTCTTTTTGGCAAATTAATTGCACTCAAAATACAAGTGTAGGGATGTAAAGAGAGAGTCTGTAACCATAACTGTATATATAAAATGATTTAAGAGGCGCTGGATTATTTACACAATATTATCATATGTGTATTGTTAACATGTTATCAATAATTCATTTTTTATTAGTAGTATTTTTAAGTTTTCACAAGTTTAAAATATTTAAATTTAAAATAAATCTGTATATTTTTTTAAATAAATAAATAAAATAAAATAAAATAAATTTAAATTCATTTTTAAATATTACGGTTATTGTCAGTACCTATATAGCGACGCCCCGATTGTTAATATTTAGGGCAAACCAGATTCCATGCTATGAATTAGCTTTTATTTGAGGATGTTGAATTTCCTCCGTTCTTTCCTGCAGGTCCAGATGCATAACGGCGACGTATACGAAGCCAACATCAAAGACATCGACAAAAAGTCAGACATCGCTACCATCAAAATCAATTCACAGGTGAGTGCACTGCATTATGGGATTTTCTCAACAAGCAATAAACAATAGAGCATGGGAATGACCATCATATATCTGCAGGTCTCCAGCTTTCAGGTGATGTACACCACTTCAATGTGACATCTACTGTTGACCTGCTATCTCCCCCTAAAGACCCCCTAAAGACGGCTCTATTGTGGGTCTCAGGGGGTTAAACTTCCCCTCTTTGAATAACCTAAACCCAAAAATGCCACGTTTTTATGGCCGCGTCATGCCGTCACATTATATTCTCGATGTCTCGCACATCTTGATGTACATTCCAGAGATGGGTTTAATACGTTTCCATCCCTCCGTTCAAAGAAAATGTGAAATTAGCAACAGAAAGTAAACAAACTGGTGGATACTGGAGGACCAGATTGCCCAAATGTCTGTTTCGTCTTTCCGTGTGTCAGATACAGCTACAAGCTCACGACCAGATGTGCATGAGGTCAACATCTGGTGTACAAATGAAGTGAAGATAGGAAAACCATACAATAAAAAGACATTGTCAGGCCCGAGTGTTGTTAACACTGTCGATGGCAGCAGATTGAGACACAGGCAGACACCACATCGCAGTCATAAACATAACCGCAGCATACTATATATATTCCTATGACACAGCGGTTGCATGATGGATGTATTAAGAGAACTGGATACAGCGTTAGAGGCGGGGTCCCGTTCATTCCTATAAGAGTTGCTCAGTGGTGCATGAAGCCAAAATGACTCGACTGCTGAGTGATAAAAAAAACCCGGATCATCCAGTGATCTTCCAGATCCGTTGGGCCGGGGAAGTTGATATACCTAAAAAAAATGATCCACTGAGTTACAGACGTCTCTTTCCCAATGTACATCTATGGGAAAAAGTCTTTTTGAGTCCAATGGCATTACGTGACGGACACGGACGTTGTAGTACCGCCGTTTGGCCAATACGGAAATTACGGACGCTCTTCCTGGGGACTTGGGTTGCACTTCTTTCAGAAACCACCCTGTCATCAGCCATGTGTGAAACAAGCCCCCAGGAAGAGCGCCGGTCGTTGATGCCAATTTTCGTAGTGGCCAAACGGCGGTACTACTACTTCCGTGTCCATCACGCTACCATCACGCCACCGAGCCTGCTCCATGGGCCCAATGGATGCGGAAGATCGCTGCAAGATCCGGGTACTTTTCCACTCGCCATCGAGCCATTTTGGCTTCATGCACCACTGAGCAACTTTCATAGGAACAAACGGGGCCCCGCCTCCGACGCTGTATCCAGTTCTCTTAATGCATCCATTCCACAGACTCACTGGCGTTTACAGTCCAAAATGGCCGCGCCATCTAGCGGCTCTTGTCAAAAAAGCACCAGAGTTTCGCCTCTTTGCTTCTATACTCTTTGATGCAAGTTCAAAAAACATTAAAAACAAAGGCAAATGTTTTGCGTCTGTTAAA
The DNA here is from genome assembly GCA_916701655.1 of Sebastiscus albofasciatus. Lineage (NCBI taxonomy): Eukaryota > Metazoa > Chordata > Actinopteri > Perciformes > Sebastidae > Sebastiscus > Sebastiscus albofasciatus. Next base: position 7,219 of record CAKAOI010047767.1, read on the forward strand.
TCTTATCTATAAACTCCGGATGCAAACAAAACAGTGACTGTTTACAACGACGACTCCACAGGGCAGCTTTCATCCATCCGCCTCATGGCCTCCATTAGCGCTCCTTGTTCCAGTAAAACTCCAGCAGGGTAATGAGTCTCTTCTGGCATTTCATCAGCAGACTAAACGTGTGTGTTTACAGAGTCATGTGTCCAGGTTCACAGTGGTGTTCACACTGTAGGGTGGGATAATGGACCACAGTCAGAATCCAAAACCTCCCCTGGGGTGACACCGAATACTTCATCCACATCCTCAGCTCATACCACCGCAGGAATTTTAGGGGGATTTTCTGAGTTTGCTGCTCTTACGTCAAAGTCCCAACTGAAGTCGTAGTAGTTTGCTGATTTACTGGGCAGATACCGGCCACAGTTAATAAACTAAGCATCAATTACTGTATTTGAACAATATCCATCTATCGCTATAGGCTATAAGATATTTTGAAAAGATTAAGGATTTGGTTAAATATTGAAAAAGTAAAGCCCCATCCCAGGAAGCCAGAGGTGCAGTCATGACCTGGGACATTTGGACAGAGATTGAGTGCTGCTCTAACTGTATATCTACATATTTTCGCTAGTATGGAAAGTGTTGAATGCAGACTGTGTTGAACTACGGCTGCACCGTTGTGTTGGAGTTTAAGATGGCTTTAAGTTCCTGAGCTGAGAGGGCTTCTCCCGAGGAACTGGGACTGTGTATAACCTCTATATAATTTAAAATTGATGTCACCGTTCATCATTTGATGGCCCAGTTTGTGCTGGCAGACTAACAAAATAAGAAGAAGCACTTGTACCACTTTAGGCTAAAGGCTAAAGAAGGAAAGAAAGCACCGAGAAAGCACCCAAAACACCAAGTCCAGAAGATTTTTAAATTGTTGCTGTTTCTAAAAAAATGTGTAATATTGCGAGAATAAAGTCAGAACTTTACATTAATACTTTAATTTCCTCCTCCACAAAAGAGTTAATTTCCATCAGGTCTGTGTCGCTCTTTCTTCAGAATAAACACAGTTTCTTTCACAATCTTTTCAAGTTCCCGATACTGATGATAATGTTGTGATGATGTGCCAAAAGATGAAATATTTAGTTATTTGTGAAACCTAGACTAAAGTATAACTTTATAAGATGCTCATTTTCACACACGCTGCTCTATTTCCTCTCTGAAATAACACATACAATTACGACTTTATGATAATATGACTTTATTCCCATAATAATACGACTTTTTTCTCGTAAACTTCTGACTTTATTCTCATAATATTATGACTTTATTCTCGAAATCTCAGATATATTGGGTGTTCCTGTTGTACTTAAACCAATGATCTATCTTCTATATATTATTGCTTTGGGTTGGAACAATACTTTGCCACACAAGATGTGTTTGTAGAGACGAGGACAGTGATGGGTGAAACACCAATATCAGTTGAACTTGGGTTGACATCTCTTGCGTTGGAGCTGAAAGAGAGAGAGAGCTGGATCAGGACCAAGACAGGGAGGAGTGAGAGAAAGAAACACAATCCAAAATCACTCCACCTTTCTGCTCATTCCTCCTCTCCCTCCGTCACACCATCTGTCTGCCGAGCATGTGTTTCTACTCAGCTCCATTCCTCCCTTTTCCATTCACCTCCTCCTCCACTCGTCTTTTCATCACATGCCCTCCCCGTTTTTTCTTTGTGTCTCTTTACAACTAACTTTTTTCTCTAGTTATTATAGCTAGTTGTGCTGTCTTCATCACGTTCCAGACATGTTGAGGTTTTTATTTATTTGCCGTACTCGCACGCTGGGTTCTTGGAACTGTTAAAATAGCATTTAAAGCTTTTGTGTGTCACAGACTGAAGTCATCATTTTCCTAAGTGTGCAAAGTGTTAAATGGATGGGCGTCGGGTCATTTTGGGTGCGTGGCCGACTCATGGGCAGAGCAGCAGCGGTTACACAGCTGTGAATGAGGTCGGATTAGGAAGAATGCAGCGCAGATTTAATGGAACTTTTCACAACCAGGACCAAATTTTTGTACTTTTGCTCTATATGCCTGTGGCAACAGTCCAACAAAAACGTGTATCAGGGCTTAGAAGATGATGACATAAGTTTGTGATGGTCATCCCCATGCTCTATTATGTCTCATAAGTTGTTGCAGCAATTTTTGGGTTGATACTATTTGGTACACAGATTTGGTGCTAAATTTAACCATTATTTATCAATCAAGAATTGATAAAAATGATCAATAATCCCTCCACAATACCACATTAGGACACCAAGACCTTGAGGAACACCATAGAAAAAGCCATGCTGTGATTTGGGATCAAAATATTTTGACATTTTTTGAGATTTCTGCAAGAATTCCGCATTTTTCAGCGATTGGATGGCGAGCACTTCTGTTGTGTAAAACTGGTCAGAAACCCCCTTATTGTCAATCTAGCTAGGAAAGCCATCCATCCTCTGAATGCTCTAGGTCTCTAGTTTGTGGCTGTAAAGTTTCATGAGGCTGTGATTATCCTAGAGGTCACCACAGGTCATTTTATACAGTGATGTCAAGTTTAAAAAAAACAAATGGTCTCACTACAATGAAATGTCTCCTATGGGGACTAACATCATCACACATGAATACAGTTGGGCTCATTGGATTTGCAAGAGTCTCAGCTTTACAGTGACACCCAATTTATGTAATTCAAAGACTATTTAGGGACCCCAGTATGCAGAAATATTCAGATACACCATTTTAGAATAGGAGGAAATAACACATTTATACTGCATGAAAACTGCATGTGATTATCATAAATGGGAGGTCAAGCATTCTACCCAACAAGCTAGTATGACATGGTTGGTACCAATGGATTATTCAGGTTTTCTAGTTTCATACGATACCAGTATTTTCACTCTACCTTGAAAACTCAGCACATTACGACCTCTAATTTAGTTCCTGTGCGTCATATTAGAGGATAGAAACAAACGATGGGTTGGAGTTGGACTTGTTGTTGTGAAGGGTTCCCCAAATATCCTACATCCTACTAACAACGCTATCTTACCCTTTATCTGTTCTTTGTCTCCTCCCAGATGAAACTACCTATATTGTTTCTGGGCCACAGTGCAGACCTGAGGCCCGGGGAGTTCGTGGTGGCGATCGGCAGCCCCTTCGCCCTCCAGAACACCGTCACCACCGGCATCGTCAGCACCGCCCAGAGAGACGGCAAGGAGCTGGGCCTCAAGGACTCCGACATGGACTACATCCAGACGGACGCTATTATCAACGTGAGGATATAGCGAGGCAGAAAACATGAGTGAAAAGTGTTGTTAAGTAGTGCAGCAGGTTGTAAAAGATGTTTGTACAACTGTTTTTTTGTGTTTTTCTTCACAGTACGGGAATTCAGGAGGACCTCTTGTCAATTTGGTGAGTTTGGTTTCCTACCTCAAAGCTTGTAAAATACGGTTCTCTGCTTGTGTCTGGCTGGTAAACTTTGGTAAGAAACATTTTCCATTGTTGTACTACCTGTAATTTGACATTCGACTCTGTATTTGAGGACGGGGAGGTGATCGGCATCAACACCCTGAAGGTCGCAGCGGGAATCTCATTCGCCATTCCCTCCGACCGAATCACTCGCTTCCTCAACGATTCGCTCGACAAGCACAGCAAAGGTGAGTCCGACAGCGACGTCACCCAGGCTGGGGTTAAAACGTCTGTGGTTATCCTGCTGAATTTACAGAAAACTAACTGGAGTCTCTTTCAGATGTGAGGTCAATAAAGAAGCGTTTCATTGGAATCAGGATGCTGACCATCACGCCAGCGTAAGTCTGAACTGAGGATAACTTCTGTGTTAGTAGAGACAAGTCTTGCATCTTGTGTTGTTAATTTAATAATAAAGAATTTCAATTTCTGTCCAAACACTCGACTAACTGCTGCTCTTGAAAGTAGCAAAGGTGTCCCACAAGGGTCCTCTTCTATTCACATTGTACTGATTAGAAATACTCTACACAATACCCCTTCTCTCTCTAATTTGCCTGATGAAAATGCACCTTTATGCTGATGACACAGTTATTTATGTATTGGCTCTTTTACAGCTTGAACTGTCTTTTAACAGTGTCTAAAAACTTGAAATTTAAGCTTGTCTTGCTGATAAAACTAATGTTATGTTATTTACACATTCAAAGGCCCTGTTCAGACCTGGTATTAACATGTGTCCTGAATGATCCGATCACAAGTGGACAGCTCTAAGTACAGATGTGAACGCACTCAGGACACAATGAGGACGCATTGTGATTAGGCTACACGGTGGTCGGGCACACACCGATTACATTACCTACCCACCGTCGTTTCGCTTTTTTAACAGAAACGACTGTCGGCGCTAGTTCTTTGATGTCGTGTTGGTGTGTCTGGGCCTTTAGGTTGTTTTAGGGTGCCATTTAGGCTGCTCCTAAGATGAAATCTTTTATATGAATGTATAAGAAATTGTTATTTTTGTCAAAATCTAAAATACATAGAAATATACAATATGAATTAGTATGTATACACCTCTTAGTTCCTGATTTAAGATTGTTAAATCCCACAAATATCGGGGACTTTTGATTAGATGATGGACTTTCTTTGAGAAACTGCATGTTTTTGTTGGTTCCAGGTTAATTGAAGAGCTAAAACAGCAGAACCCAGACTTCCCTGATGTTACCAGCGGGATTTATGTCCATGAGGTCGTTCCTCACTCACCTGCACAGAAGTAGGTTTACTTTATTTATTTATTCATTCTTTCCTCAAACAAAAAGCAGTAAAATGAATGCTTAACAGTCTCTCTTCGTCCCTCTCCGTGTCTCCAGAGGTGGTATCAAAGACGGTGACATTATCGTGAAACTCAACGGCAAACCTCTGATGGCCACGACCGACCTGCAGGGGGCGCTGCAGGAGGAGACGGCCCTGCTGCTGGAGGTCAGGAGGGACAATGACGACCTGCTCTTTAACATCGAACCTGACGTTATCATGCAGTAGACATCATGCAGAGTTAGACCAACATCTACAGGAAGGCCCTCTTTTTGTGAATGAACACGTTGGTGTTGGGTGGTGGAAGCTCTGCACCAGTGCAGTGGAACTTTTGTCAAGCGCACACCTCTTCTGATATTTTGGTACCTAACAAAGTAGAAGGAGCCGATGGACGACATGGTGCAATGCAGTTTTGGTATCAAGGATTTACAGCCTCCACCTGCTCAGACCAGGTCAACGTTGGAACAGGTGCACAGAATCGCATAAACCCAAACCCCTTTAATGTTTTTATGTTATGTTTCACTTTGATTATACATTTTTCAACCAGTAAACACATTTTACCTCAAAAATGTAAAAAAAGAATGACGTCAATAATGGTTGTTAGGCATCATCTTATGGTGCACATCACGAAAAGAAAAAAGCAAAGTTGATGAATGTACAGTTGAATTGATACATTTCTATTGAATTTTTAAAAAACGAAAGTTGACCGTCATCTTTTTTTGTAAAATGTCCGGTGTAGTCAGTAAAACCGGTCACAAGCTTATTAACCGGTGGGAAAACGTCCTAACTGTCACATCCTTAACGGGCGCCCGCCTCCAACACTGTATCCAGTTCTCTTGACATAACGATGCCAACTTAAATGGTAAACAGAGTTTTGTTGAATGATAAAGAGGTTAATGAGATGAAAACGGCAGATCATTCAGGACCTTCATCAACTCTGCTTTTATCACATCAGTTCCCTCGTCGACTATAGATGATATACCAAAGTGTCAACATACTCTTTGTGCCTTGTGTCTTGCGCAGTGGACGACACTTTGCACCATTTTTTCACGAAAATAGGGTTTTAGTTTTGTCGATATTGGCCTTCAGTCATCGGCCAGTGTGGTCTATGATGGGCGGTCCTTCTTGACCACAACTAGTGAGTGTTAATAATTTGTTTTTTTGTACTGTATGTCAGTTGTATGACCAGAGGAACCATTCCAAAGTGTTGCGGGAGGATTTTTGCTATAACAGTTTTGTAAAACCTGCAATGAAACCTCATGGTTTGATTAAAAGTTGATGAATATAGGCCAGGCAGCTTCATTCCAAAACTGCTGAAAACCCTTTATTGAAAATGGTGATGACTTACGTCGTATATATTTTGCTGGAAAAAGGTTCCCCAAACTAAGTGCTGTAATGCTTTGAGTATAGATGGATGATATTCCAGAGGAGTCCATCCGATCTGAGCCCTAAAGTTGTATCTCCTCTGAAAGACATTGGTTCTAACTGGGTTACTTGGAAACATGCAAGAAAGGCAATGTCAACGGGCTAACATAAAGAGCTGTGTCCCATTTCTGTCTGCATTTCAAGACTGAATACATCACTAAGTGCCTAATCACACTACAAAGTGGGATAAATAAATATGCTTTAGTACAGTTTTAACTTTCATTGCTTGGCTTAATAAGACTCCTGGCTGGCTCGCTATTATAAACAAACAATGAGTCTTATTAGACTTATCTCTGTACCGGACACAGAGATGAAATGGATCTGATTGTGAGTTTGTTGGCCAACAAAGGCCTCTTATGTTAGAGCTTTTTAACCAACAGCCATTTTATCGCATTTTTGAGGGCCTTAAGGTGCTCAAAAAGTTGTTAATCTTGGCACAATCATCAGATGTGTTGTAAAATTTGTTATTTTAAGGGTCTTGAGCTTGGGTGTTTGAAATTGAGCCCCTCGTTACGGTTTCACCTACATGTATGAAATTTGGTAGGTAGATGTAACATGTTGAGACACACAAAAAAGCCTCTTGGAGTTATACCCAAAACCCAACAGGAAGTCAGCCATTTTGAATGTAATCTGCCATTTTCACCCATTTTTAGCGTTTTACAGGCCGCGTACTTTAACGAACTCCTGATTTAATCAGATTTAATCAGATCGACTTAAAATTTGGTCAGGACCATCTGCAGACCTTAACGATGAAATGTTATTAAAATCCTGAGTTTCCGTTGAACGGTGTGGCCGTGGGCGGCCATTTTGCGCCATTCGCCATGAAACAGGAAGTTGTTGTGACTTCTGCATACTTTGTCAAATCTGCTACAAATTTCTCAGCCATGATGACGAACCAGCCCTGAGGTCATTTACATACCAAATTAGACTCATAGCCCCCGCTCATAACTCATGAACAGTTTTGTCGCAGACTCTTGTGGGAGGCGTCCACCGCCGTCCTGCCAGTACCCCCGAAGCGCGGTAAGGTGTGAGGGCCCATTCATCGCTGTGTCCAAGCACATGTTAAACATTGTCATGTTATCTACGGTTTATGGTCGGCGTGATTCTTTATTGCTGTAAATTGTCCTTCCATAACCAAATGTGAACCACGTGTGTTGACTAACTTTAAATTATTTACTCTGTTGGACTGAAGAGCACAAAATGTGAGTAGATTTTTTATATATAGTCTCTCGCTTTTAGTATGAAGAGACTTTTATGACATCATCGAAACCAAATGTTTACATGTAAGTTGCAGACAAGACGATCCTCTCCATCAGCCGTTGGCAGTAGCTTTTGTCCACCAAATAAAGTTTTCACGAACTAACTCTGTTTTATTACATCTGTGATGTCTTGTTGGTGCAGAAGTCCAAATTTCTCCACGTTTCCTCGCCCTCAAATCTAGGTCACAGGCATTGACTCATGGGACACATTTAGGAGCTATTCAGCACAGTAGTACAATACCTGACTGTGTGGAAACAAGGCTGAGCTCTCCTCGTGGCCGCACATAAACATTCCTGAGTGGAAACAAGTCTCACATGCTGGAATGTATGGAGGAAAAACAACACAAAGGAAACTCTTTTTGGGGTTCAGCGATAAAGTCGCTGCAGACGGACGGCGATCGTTTTCAGACATAATCACTCTTTTCTCCCCGGCTCTTGACAGGTCAGGAGTTTATGTTTGGCCGGACCGCAGAGGGCCAAAAGTCTGTCACTGAGTGATGAAGTTACACAATCGGTCGGCCGAATGTTGGAGTTTCCTCATTGGCCGTTGCTCTTTCAAAATGAAAAGCGGGAACAGTCCTTAGTTTACATTTTCAGGGGGGGGGGGCGTGTCAGCGGTTCCACTCATCGGTACGAGTGCTCCTCATTTGCGTAAAGTTCTCAACTTTACGCAAATGAGCCCGTCCAGCATGACGCGTCCGGCTTACGAAACTTGGACCAAGCTGTCAAACTAGGCGATCTAGCTCTAAAATGAAACCAGATTCAGCCGTGGCATGGCCTATGTCTCACTTTAAATGTTTTCAGACGTAGATTTTGGTGGAGACGGAATAACAGAAAGCTTACAAGCAGGCCGCCATGTCGTTTCCAGTTTGAAACGGCGAGCATAAAGCCAGGGACCAATCAGGTGCATTCAATGATCGGGTACGTCACCGCTTGAACGGCCAGCGCGTCCTCTAGTGTCCTCGCCGGACCTGGTGGACATGTACCGCTGGATTTAACATTATAGACACAACCGCTGACTATTAGTGTAACAATTTAGCCACAAATTCACAGACTGACCGTACACAGTCCAGACATATGCTCCGTTTTGACCAAGTCTTGTTAACACACTGGGAAGTCTCGAACCAAGTATGTGACCTCAGTGTCTTCGAAGATAGTTCTGGCTCTGCGGTTACTTTAACAATACAGAAATGATTTCTAATTTCTAATAATAATTTCCATATCCAGTGGATGCATACACAAGGGAAAAGAAAAAGGCATAAACAGTGCATCAATAATATTTTATTAAAAAAATAAACCAAGGAGGACCATTTGAACGAACCCACTGCGGTATGTGTAGAGAACTCGTCCTGCAGGTCACACATGTGGGGGAAACTCACAGTATGATTTATTGGAGTGGAGTAACACTGACCTAAATCACGGACAGACTTGCGGCTCAAAGCCAGAATGCAAGAACAGCGTGAATGTGGAGACAAAGCAGCAACATGTCGAGGCAGTGAAGGCCCACAGCCACCACCAACAACGTCTCTACACTGAGTTACAATAAAGCTTACCATCTACATAAAGCTTTACTGGTCTCATAGTCTGAATATTTTCCATTTTTAATTCATCCTGTGCCTTACTTTTGTAGTTGGGATGCATATTTTATCATCTTATCAGAATCAGATCATTTACATCCCATATAATATATCATTTAAATCGTTTATAGTAGATTATCAGTGTGTTTTCTTGCCAGATTCGCCAAAAAAGTGATATCAGTGCATCGCTATATACTATACTAGATTGGACTATATTCCATCTGGCCCAGGAACACATAAGGAGCTGGAGGAATGGGCTGCATGGAGAGGGACATTTGGGCTACCTTGCTCAGCTTTTGGCAGGAAAAAAAAAATCTATTTCTGTTGTCTCCCTATAGCATTAAAGAGCATCCCCGTTTCCATGAGCAAACGTCCTCTAATTAGAGACCGCATTATTCATTTGGGTCTAAAAACACATTTTCAAACATTGACGATAACCTCAACGTGGGGAAAGCAGACATGGTTGTGCTGACTCGTCCTGCATGTGGTGGGTTCAAACAGCCATATTATGTGGGGATACAGGCAGCGGCTATAAATGTAACATGCCAGAGAAATGAATGAGTGCCGGCCGATGAGACCATGATAACAGGCTTTCACGTCGGCTGCCAGTTGCTCTTGGCTCGGTTTCATGTGAGCGCAGCGTCAGGCGTCAGCATTTTAAAAAACAGCTCAGTACCAATAAGTAAACTGATAATCGGTTCGCTCTGGTCTGCATTGAAAGAAAGTCGCTCACACGTGAGAAAAAACGTATATGTGATCAGCTAAAACAGGAACTAGAGGGCTGGAAGTGTACTTGAGTTTTGTAACTGCATATCAGCTAACCACACTCCCTCAGTGGGAGTTGATATAGACATGTTATTGTATCGTTAGTTAGTGATAAATCTCAGATGTGTTTTGTTTCATTTATTGTGTTGATGGACCCAAGTGTGAAAAAAAACATCTGTGGAATACTTTTTGTGATTCATATTCAAGTAGATTTTGGACAGCTGTGTATGTTTAAACTTGTTTTTATTACTCCCATACGAGGGTAGACTGACTTTTATCATACAGTGTTATTGGAGAGCTGTCCTTTCCCTGGACTTTACCGTACAACCTTTTTCATGTGGAGGAATCACTCAAAGTTTGGCCAAAAAGTAGCCCAAGTTATCTGAAGAAAGTCATAATATTATGAGAATAAAGTCAGAAGATTATGAGTAAAAAGTCGGAGTATTATGAGAATAAAGTCGGGAGTTTAAGAGTAAAAAGTCGTAATATTATGAGAATAAAGTCGGAAGTTTAAGAGAATAAAAGTCGTAGTATTCTTGTAATATTACGCCTTTTTTCTCTCATAAAGGTATGACTTTATTCTCGTTATATTATGACTTTTTTTCTTGTAAAGTTATGACTTTATTCCTGTAAAATTACAACTTTTTTCTCATAAACTTATGACTTTATTCTCGTTATATTATGACTTTTTCTTTCTTGAAATAGAACGACTTTATTCTCATTAAGTTCCGACTTTGTTTCTCGTAATCTCTGATTTTTCCCCCTCAATGTGGCCCTAATACTCTGTCGTATATTGGAGAGCTGACAGAAAGACAGACCTGGATTTAAAGCTGAATAAACCTCATTTACTTTTTAAAAATCTTTACCATTTAAAACTAAAAATCTGGCTTCATCCCTTCCCTCTTCCCCTCTTCCCTTCCCGTCTTCATTATCTTCCCTCCTCACCCTTTCCATGCAACATCTTAATTTTGCCAACTGTCACAAGCTAACCTGTAATTTAGCCTTTTGGTTTTTGTGGGCAGACGGCTGATACTATAAATGGTGAAGGTTCTGGGTCTCTAAAGCCGGTCTTGACGCACAAAAACCCATTTCTGACTGGTGGAGGAGAAGATATCTACATTATTTACATTCACATTTCATGTATTTATGCAGCACTTTATCAGTGAGCGCCTTAGAAGGAGCTTCAATCTGTAGATGACCAAAACATCGGAGCAACTGCTGTAAATATATAAAAGGGGTTTTCTCATTTCCCAGTTTGTACATCCTTGATTCCTTATCCTAGAGCAGGGGTCAGCAACCTTTACTATCAGAAGAGCCATTTTAGACAAAAAAAAATTGTCTGGAGCCGCAAAACATTTGATCATTGTGATGAAGGTAACACAGTTTATAGTCTGAGTATATAGTATATAAGTCTAATGCAGTGAGGGCCAAAGAGACAATGTACGACTCTTCTTGTAAACTTCTGACTTCATTCTTGAAATCTCCGATTTTTTTTTTCCTCAATGTGGCCCCAGATGCCTGATCTGTCTTTCGGGATTCACTGGAGCACAACATAAACTGTACAGATCTTATATTTGGCTTAAAAACCAAAACCAAACTAGTCCTATTAGTAAATATATTTCATTTGCATTGTGTTAAATATCAAAACGCTGTACTAGAAGAACTGTGATCATTCTTTACAGGGTCATATCTACAGATGAACACAATTTTCAGCTTCATTATTATATAATTACATCCCATATGAAATACAATAAATCTAAAAAAATCACTTACAGTATTCGTAGCCCTTGGTTGACATTCACTTCTTTGCTGTTTTAAAATAGCATTATTGTTAAGGACAGAAACGGTTATTATTCACATGTATGATTCATTTAATCAGAGTTTACCTGTTATAGAAGAGACGATAGTGTTGGTCAGTGATTGAATTCCTATGAAACACAAAGCTTTAATGCAGATATCCAGCAATTCTTTGATCAATGTGTCATTATATCCATGAAGTGTGGTGTCCAACTGAATTCCTATGTAGTGACAAAAAAATATGTCAAAGGGTATTTGAGGGCACTGTATATCAGAAATGTATCGTACATTTGAATCATCATAGGCACAGACTGGCTCTGACACTTAGAATATTGTGCATTAACTGAGGTGCAGTGTTGCACTGTGGGGGTTTGGGCAAAAGGTTGTACATGAGGACATTACATTTTAAATTGCACAGTTGGAAACACACGTTTTACACTCCGGACACTCCAGACACATGTCCAGGATTATAGTCGAGAGCGGACTCTAGAGTTTCGGGCGGAGGGATCCGACCACGGGCTTGTCTGAGCTGAACTCTTTCCACCAGGACGGCCGCTCCAGCACCTGGCTGCCCTGCATCACTGTCGACCACAGGTTCTTGTAAAGCTACGTGAAGGAGAAACAAGGAGGCGGTTCAGAGAAGAGGTCTTTATGTGATCGATGTTGAGAAAGAAGTCCTGATCCATTTCCAATCATCTGTTTCTTGTATTCAACTCTCCATATAATATATAAAACTTGAAAAGACCTCATTCTGCTAGAATACTGGACAGGAAGGACTGATGAATATCGGTGATCACACTGAAGAAAAGGGGATTGAACCTGTGACCTTTTGGACATCGTCGTCACGTCATGTTTTGATACGAGGGCGTTCCCTCCCTGTTATAATCCGAGCTGTTATCATCACTTCCTGTCTAAAACCGGCAATCAAAGAGCTTTTTGGATCCACACCGACCACAAGAAGAGACAAAGCTGTCATCTTGAGGACACTATAAACACACTACTGGCCTTTCCAAATGTCTCATCGCTTCCTGATTTCACACAAACAACCCAAACAGATTTGATGAATTACGGCTCTGAAACCTCACTTTGTATTTAGATGCGACCGCAGCGGGAACAGGAAGTTTGTTAATGTGGTTACATGTCAATTAATCTGTGGATATCGCAGCGTTCACAGACGCCTTGCTGAGAAACATGAATGAGTAACTCTGACTTCACACTGTTTATCTTTTGGGATCATTTTTGATGGTATTTCTGCTTCATTATACTGTCATGGTGTTGTTGTTATAAGTTTACAGGAAGGAAGATTACAAAGACATGACACATGTTTACTACCGCAGATATAACTAAGATTAATCATACATTATGATGATGATGACTCCAAGCAGGCGACTCCCTTTGGGCCTCAAGGTGCCCCAAAGGCCCCATATTAATCATGTATTAGTTGGTTTTTGGTAATTGGATATGCAGCTAATTTGTTTTGTAATATAGACCACTACATGGCAATATCAACAGAAATGATCAGGATCCTACATTATTAGGCATCTTGTCTTTACACGCCGGGGATTGACGAATAAAGGAAACAAAAATGTGAAATACTCGCCTGCGAATACTATATGTCTAGGGCTTTTATTGTGAAAGATAACAACAGAAGGAGTGGATCTGGTCTACGCTGTCTTTGTCAAGGTTGAAAGGAGTAATCCAATTCGCCCTCTTGGTTCGGACTACAGAGCCTCCGTGTTGTTGTTTCGTAACTATAGAGCGCTCCAGGGATGACGGATTCTTTTAGGCCAACCAGGAAGTTAGCATCGCCCCGGTTCCCTCCACAAAAAGCCAACAGGATTGTTCCATTGGGTTTTGGATTATTGCAGAAAATAAACTCTGTGGCAAACACACGTTTATGATACTTACATGTTTTGCAAACTTTATGTTGCCTGGTAAAGTTTTTTCTTCTTAGTTCTGTCCATTAGTCATCTGCACTTCTTCTAATGCTTCATATCTGACTTATCCTTAATTAACCCTGTGAGACTGACATTACTGTAGTTCAGAGGCTGTAGCAGGTTCAGTTTTAGAGCTATAGTGAAGGTACAGAAAACCATTGATGTACACCACTTCTAAGTGACATCCACTGTTGACCTGCTACCTCCCCCTGAAGACAGAAATGTTTTTCAAGTAAGGAGGATGAAGGAGAAAGTAATAAAGTCGGGACAGAATGGAAGTCGGCGGTATTTAACTATAAACTTTCTCAAACTTGCTGAATATTACAGATAAAACATCTAGGACCAATATTGCTGCAAAAACAAACTTGACGAACCCCGAAGCTGACTAACAGAGTAACAGAATACGCGGTGGGTCTGCATGACGTCTTGATAACTCAGGCAAAACAAACATGAGTTGAGCCGGTCTTATGAAGGAGGAAGTTCTCAGACAGCGCAGAGAGGGTCATTGTCAACAACTGACAAAGACAATTTATGACCAAACACAATGCTGGATGAGTTTTCCTGGAAGAAGGAGAGACGGCAGCCAAAGCTCTGCAGTCTTCTTCCCGTAAAGAGACTTAACCTGACTGACTAAATGTCCCAGGGTGGGACGACATGGGAATGGAGAGGGAGAAACAACTCTGACTTGTTATTGAGTCACTGTGATGAGGGTCGGTTTGTGTGCAGAGTTAACAGTTCACTTTAACACTAAACACCTACAATCTATTTACAATTTATACAAATCTATACCTCTACAACTTACAAAAATAGACCCACAATAGACTTGTTCTTGTCTTTTTTAGGGGGGTACAGGGGGTCTTTAGGGGGAGATAGCAGGTCAACAGTAGATGTCACATAGAAGTGGTGAACATCATCTGAAAGCTGAGAACCTGGAGATTAATTTGAGATGAAGCTCATCACTGTGTGTCAAGTTGTTCTAGTCATAAACTGTAGTAAGGTAGCCAACAAGCTACGACCTCATTTGAATCAAAAGGAGCCATCCTCCGAGCTGGACACGTAACATCGGTCTCTATGTGCAGCCGGCTGTGAGACGAGCGGTTCAGGGACCGCTGTCGATCAGACAGTTAGAAAATGACATGAAATAGAAAAAGCTCATCATCAAGGAATCTGTGGCCAATGAGAGCTTTGTTCGTTAGAGAGTTGTGGTAGAAATTTACAGCGTATTGTAGATTTATTGTCTCCAGACACACTTTATAAAGTCAGACGACTGCAGTGCAGCGTCATAGTCTGTTTGATTTAGATTTACAATTAGAGTTAATGCAAACTGACATTGCAGATATCTCTAATGAATATCCTGTCTAGCTATTAAATGTTAAAACGGCTCGCCATATGTACTGTATGTCTTTACCTGTCCGTCAGCATAGCCAATAGGTGAGTTGATAATGAAATCAGGAGGAGCAAAAACATCCACCAATGTCACTGCGTCATCCTTCAGCTGGAGGAAACACACAGACTGACAGGTTAAAGTCGAGCATATACCAGAGCCAGAACTTCAGTTTACAACTTCATTCAGTTTCATGAAGACGGGCAGGAAGTATGGGAGGACACAAGAAGGGAGCTAAAAACAATTAACACTATAAAATAGTATAAAACAGTGTAACTAAGAAATCCAGAGGACCTGGGAGCAGAGAGTGAGAATGGCCATCTGGATCAACTCTGTGGGCTTCTTTCCACTCAGGTAACCACCTGTACAGGAGCAAAACTGTGTTACAAATACCAACACGAGGGGAGTGTGTTATCTAGATTGATGCCTGCAGAGTACAGAGTACAGTTACACACCCTGGTAAAGTGTGGCCGTGTGGTTGCTGAGGCTCCACAGCCCGTACAGGGCACACAGCTTGCTTAGTACAGGTCTGAGACCAGCTGGTGTGTCCTCATCGGTAGTCAGATCATGAAACCTCTGGAGGCAGTTGTGTTCTATGTAGGCGATGGCCAGGGAGCGACAGTAATACACCTAAACACACACACACACACACACACACACACACACACACACACACACACACACACACACACACACACACACACACACACACACACACACAGGGGTAACATTTGTAGCATACTTTCATTTCTGCTCGCGATTAATTGCACATTTTTTAGGTAGAAAACAAAGGGACAACGGGAGATTTGTCAAGTATTTAATACTCTTATCAACATGGGAGTGGGCAAATATGCTGCTTTATGCAAATGTATGTATATATTTATTATTGTAAATCAATTATCAACACAAAGCAACGACAGATATTGTCCAGAAACCCTCACAGGTACTGCATTTAGCATAAAACAATATGCTCCAATCATAACATGGCAAACTGCAGCCCAACAGACAACAACAGCTGTCGGTGTGTCTGTAAAGGGGAGACTCGTAGGTACCCATAAACCCATTTTCATTCACATATCTTGAGGTCAGAGGTCAAGGGACCCATTTGAAAGTCTCCATGATAGTTTTTCCTTTGGAGCGTTATTTACCCTCCTTCGCGACATGCTAGTATGATATAGTTGGTACCGATGGACAAAATTTAGTTTGGTTTACCGTCCTCTGCGAAAAGATCACTGCATGTTAATACCAGGTCTGAACAGGGCCTTAGTGTGCATCATCGGAACACGACGGACAACAAGAAGGAAGAAGGAAGGAAGATGTGTGCGTCTCACCTGGCTGTTGTTTCGGGCTTCGAAGTCATCCTTCCCCGAGGCCTTCTGCTGCTGCAGCCTGTTCTGGCTCTCCTTCAGCAGGAAACACACCAGCCACTTATAGGCTGCCAGCAGCACTGATATGATGGAACAAGGAGGATATTCACTAGGTTAGACTGAGAAATCACTTTAGACATGCTGTTGACTTCAGGTAATAATCCCTTCTAGGTGTACCTGCAGAGTCCATACACTCCTCCATCGTTCTTGCTATAAACTTGCTGTCCAGGATCTTGTGGAAGTCCTCCAGGAAGTCCACAGTGTGAAGAGGAGACTCAATCCGTACACCATCTGAAACCAGACAGCACAGATGTACTGAATCGGCACTAGCAACTGGAGAATAACATGTCAATGAAGTGCCGTTTGAAGTGGACTCTAACTGACAATAAAAGCTTGTAACTAGAATGGCACTCGGAGAGCGCAGACCTCCGCCAAGGTGCCTGACTTTAAAAACAGCTTGCGGTACAGCTGGCGGTACCGTGAGGTGGTCGGCTTATTATCAACACGGTGTGTTTCCGTGTAACAAAGCGGCGGATGCCTCTCTCATTCAGCAGCCTTGTTACGTCGGTGTAACGTTACACTACGTAATCCCTCATCCCGTCATCTACCACGCTTTTTCTTTCTCACCGCGGAAGGACAGCAGCTCCCGTACACACATCCACACACGTATCTCTCTGCTCGAAGAAGGAGGAAGAAGGCGGAGTGATGCGTCATCAGCTACACTGTGCATGTGTTATACCCTGTGGTCTTAATACTCAGGCTGATCGGAATCCTTAAAAAAAATTCCTGAAACTCGGATCATGATCTGGATCGCCACCAAAATCTAACGGATTGTTCATTGTGCTACACTCCACCCCTCCAAATATTTCATTCAAATCCATGACAAACTATTGGAGTAACCCTGCTAACAGACAGACAAACCAACGCCGCTGTGTCGGGGACTGACCGCGGCGTTTAGCTTGGAGCCAGCTGAGCAGATAGTTGCTGGTCTGTTGCAGCAACACATTGTTGTCTCCTTCATATGTGCAGTTTGGGTCGTTGTCATCACGCAGAACACCCAGCCGGTTCACTGAAAGACAGAGAAGGTAGTTAGGTCTTTGAGTGTGCGTGCGTGCGTGCATGCGTGCGTGCATCTGTATGTGTGAGACTGACTGGCCAGGTATCCATGTCCACCGCACGCCTCCCTACACTCCTGGATCGCTCTCTGAGCGGTCCACGAGCTCAGTGGTTTACTGGAGCAGCCAATGGCGTGGATCTCCCTGCCCATCTCTGCCTGCAAAACACACACAACACACAACACGCATATAAGACTGTAGTTTATACAGTATGATATATAGACACATACATGCACCTCGTCTTAACTCACTTGTCTCTCACTCTTGTCCCTCATCATCTGTCCCATCTGGAACTCAATAAAGTTCATGAAGATGGACTTGGTGAAGTGTTCAAGAGCATACGCTGCTGCCAGGTACGGGATCAGACGCCATTGCTGAAGAAAGAAGCGAGAGATGTACAACATAACGAAACAATAAGTGTTGTGACGTGGCTTTAGATACCCTCTGTTAACTTTGACAAGGCACTCTCAGATCCACTCCCTCCATCCTGACCTGTAACTGGTACTCCAAAACGGGAATCTCCTCCGTTTCTTTGGGTCCAAACTGTCTCCTGGTGGCTGAGAAGCGGATGGCGATAACCATAGCCAGCTTCAGGTTGACAAGAGCCATCCTGGTGATGCCCATCCTGCCACCTGACAGGGCACCCAGAGACTCCCCGAAACGCTTGTTGGGGTCCTGAAGGAGAGGAAAGACAACGCAATCAATCTTTTGGAGGTTGTGGCGGGCTCAACGTAGAGGTTGAAGCTAGAGTGAAGATCCTGGTATCATATGAAACTAGAAAAACCTAAAGAATCCATCGGTACCAACCAGGACAGACTAGCATGTCAGGAAGGAGGTTAAATAACGCTCCAAACTTATGCTAAATTTTGGCGAGGAAAAACTGTCATGGTCATATTCAAAAGGTTCCCTTGACCTCTGACCTCAAGATGTGTGAATAAAACCATGCTATGCCAAAAACGTGTTGCCTACTGAAGCTTTCCGCCCAAAGCTAGCTGGCTGACCCGCTTATCTAGCTTGGTAGCACAGCCCTCTGGACTGTCCTTGCTATTTACACCTCTCATGGGGTACCAGAGGAATTTTTCCAGGCCTGGTTGTCATTACCAGCCATCTTCTCACCACGTCCATATGGATTTGGCCCCTGAGAGCTCATTAAATCACTGCAGCAGTGAAAAGAAAGCAGCCGTAATGTGAAGACGGCGTTTGACTGCTGAACAGTTCAAGGAGGCCTGCTGCATTTTGGTTATTCAGTTGTTTAGAACAAAACTTTAATTGGAATGCATTATTGGTGCCACCCGTGTGAATTTGACTCACCTTGAATGGCGTAACGTAGCGGCCATCAGGAGTAACGTCTCCGGTCTTGTTCAGTAGATTCTCCCGAGGGATCCTCACATTGTGAAACAAAGCGAACCTGAAGAGAAAAATGACCTTTGGTTACACAGACACTGGCAACATGTGCAGAACACTAAAGCAGGACATACACTGAAATTCTATTGTTACTGTATTTCTTAAAGAAACCTAAAGGGGAACACATTATTATCTCTATGGCCTAGGAAATCAATATTAGTGAACATGATCTACTCTCTCTCAAAGCCAGAAACCAGAGAAGTAAATCTCAAACTTGTCTGGAGCTGCTCTATAGACAGTTTGTTTTCTTTTTTTATATCCAACTGAGCTTTATTCTTTTGTAGGGTTGTCGGTTGTGAAACAGAAAATGTTCCCGCTGAGTGTTCTCTGTGTCCTTTAGGACAGTAGGTTTTCAAAGTGACCAGTCCCCGTAGGGGGCCACCAGGGGGCGCCAGAGCCTCAGCAAATTGGAGGGAAGATGAGGGAAAATACAAAAAATATATATATATATATACTTACTTTTACTAATGCAATAATAATTAATAGATTTATAATGAATCAATAGATTTATCATACATACACATATACTATACATATATAAAAACATATATAATTGGAAATTATTATTATTAATAATAAATATAATGTATTATAATGTATAACATATCAGGGCCTCAGCAAATTGGAGGGAAGGTGAGGAAAAATACAAATATATATATATACTTACTTTTACTAATGCAATAATAATTAATATATTTATAATTAATTAATATATTTATTTTATATATATATACACACGAATATATATATTATAAATTATTTATATATATATAAAATAAATTATATATATATAAACATATATACATAATAAATTATATATATATATAAACATATAATTGAACATTTTTATTATTATTATTAGTATTATTAATACTAATAATAATAATAAATATGAATTATAATAATATATAACATATTAGGGCCTCAGCAAATTGGAGGGACACTTTTATTAATGCAATAATAATTAATAGATTTATAATGAATCAATAGATTTATCATACA
>CAKAOI010047769.1:1211-25940 GCA_916701655.1 Sebastiscus albofasciatus
CGAGAACTGATATCTGTAATCCAACATTTGTCAGTCACATCGTAACCCTTTCATGAAGATGACAACCAGTCCAAGAGCTGAAACCTAAAATGGTTTCTCAATATGCTGCAATTGACCAAGGTGTCACCATCATAGCAAGTGGCCCCTTATGAAAAAGTAGTATACTTCAAGTTTATACTTGTAACTTGTAAATGTACTACTTTAATAATTCTTGGGACTAAATTGGCCAACTTTTTAGTTTATAAAAGTATACTTTTAAGTATACTTTAAGTATAGGAATAGTAAACTTTGAGTACATAAATAGTTTACACCCAAGTTTTATTTTGTACTGCAACTATACATTAAGTAAACGGATAGTTTACTAGTTGTATACTTGTACCCCACTTATATACATACATATATATACTTCTAAACCTAAACATTTGCTTTGGCTGTAAGAAGTGACGCTTTCTTCTACCTCGACAACCATGAGCTCATTTATAGTGTTTCTTTTCTGCCATCTAGGTGAGCATCTCTCCGAAAATGGGCTACAATCCTTACAGAATGCCATACTATGAGACTGGAGATCACACAGTATCGATGGTCCAACTGTCTTCTCCTGATACTAAAACAGTCAGCTCTCTGGACGTGAAGAAGAAGGATAACCCACTCGCCTGTGACAAAGAAGAAGACATCTCCATCCACTACACTGTAGTTGGAGAGGCCCAGGGCTCTGTGGATATGATGTATTTGGTGAGTGTACATCATCTCGCCTTGTCACCAGTTCTCTTCCAGAGACATGGACATGTGGAAAATGGTTTTAAAATGACCTTTACATCAGATTACTCGCTGAAATGAAACACACTTGATCAACTTACCTGGTGAGACTGGAGACACCAAAACCACGTTATCCAGGAGGTTTTGTGTTTTTGTGCTACATAGTAACATTTACGCCTGGACTATATTGGGTAATAGTGGGCAAAGTTTGAGATTCAACATTCGGGTTAATCCTGGTTAATTATTTACAGGGCAAGCACTGCAGGCCTTCTGGAAACACTGTAAAACAAATCTGAAAGCTTCCACCCACTACCTTTATCCTAATATCAGGAGTTGAGCACACTTGGCAAAGCTAAATATCCAGTCTGGTGCAATTAAACCCCTACAGAATCACGGATGACTTTTTAGAAAAAATGATTTGCAGCAGAACCAGAGAGAGATAGAGAACTCCAGGGATGAGGTATTTTTGTAGGTCAACCAGGAAATTAGCAACGCCCTGGGTTACCTCGACAAAAAGCCAACGGGATCTTTTTTTTGTGTTTTTATTCAGTAAGATAGTCTTCACAAATGAACACCATTTTTATGATTTATAAAGTGTAAATGGAATCACCAGAAGTAAAAAGCTAACATTAGGCTAAAGACGAACTACAACACGGTTACATGAGCGCAAATATACCCAACGAGGCTGTAAAGGCGGACGAGTCGGCGTGATGACGTTTAGTAGTCTCATTTAGCCACTTGTTAGCAACCGCCTTTTTTAAGACACATAAAGGCTTCAAGATTCACGAGTGGGCTATATAGTGATGTATTTTATGTCATAGAACAAAACGTTAGAATCTCTTCAGCTTGTGTTAACCACAGACCTTATTTCAGGCATCTAACTAAAATCCCATTGACTTCCAGACAGTGGAACTGGAAGTGTTAAACTCATTCCCGTAGCACTCTTTACCTTGTTTAGATGTGTAAAATCAGTAAAGTTCCCCTTTTAATACAATTGACTATCTTGAGACTGGCCCCAGATCTGTTATTTTTTTTTTTTTTAGCGACTGTGTTTTAGTCAAACAAGCTTATTGATGTCCTACACGCTAAACTTGTAAGGCAAACCCTTTGACATGAACCAGATAAACATATTCCATTAAGTACTTAAAGCACGGGTAAAGTACAGTCCGAGATTTGTTTTGGTCCAATAACATTTGGCAAGTCTAGAAGAGCTGCACGATTGAATTATTTTATCCACATTCAAGATAGCGTAGGGCTAAACCGGAAGTTAGCCGACTCCGCCAGCGGAAGTCTCTAGTCAAAAGCAAAAGGCGCGCAGCAGTGTGAGATGACCAGTGTCGTAAATACTGTAACTGTATATGTAATCAACCCTCACATGCAATTGGGCGTGGTTTCAGTGGCATCAGTAGAGAGGCGAAGTCCCGCCCCTTCCAGTGGACCACCATGGGATTGATCCCGTTTGAATCACACATATGACGCTTGTCAATTTAAAACAAAATTTTGCAGATCAAGAAAAGTCACAGTTTGCTGTAAAACTGTTGAAGTGTAAGACTGTGAAAATACGTATTTAGAAAGACGTCACACCCAAATGGTGCGTAAGTGACGTCTCTCTCGCTGAAGCTACAATTAGTGTGTGTTTCGAGCTGGGATGTACTCACAAGAGCAACGGGTTTCGCCCGTTCTTTCTCTTCCTGGCTGATAAAAAGACCAGGAGTCGCTGGATAAAACACATCAGGTAAGATAACGTTACATTTGTGCGTGAAACATAGCTAAGTTAGCTATAGCTAGTGTTGGTGACGTATATTATGCGGGACGAGAGATGTAGTTCACTGAGCGGTTTCACACAAAACTGAATGATACTACGACAAACTGAGACTTTCTTGACTTGCAAAATTATGTTTTAAATTGACAAACATCATATATGTGCGATTCATGGCGCAATTCAATATTATTAAATAAGGTCCCATGGGGTCCATCGGAAGGGGAGGGTCTTCACCTCTGTATACAGTTTATTATGATTTCAAAACAAATTTTGGCATTTTTTTTAATCATTCAAATTTGTCTGGGTGGTTAATAACACATTTTTCTGTCAAACTCAGAACACATATTTATTTTTGCTTTACCCGGACTTTAATAACATGATAAATAACCACACACCAGAACAGCAGAGAGTGTTGTAATCTGCTGTTAAAGGAAGTCAGTTTTTACTACATTACTCATTCTCTGTGTCATTTTCTCTCAAATTCGCCAGGTCTTATCCAGAGGAGCTATTGTCATGCAAGGAGTTCAGCAGGTTGAAGTGCAGGATAAATCAGGTGAGCAAAGTGTGATGTCTTAAAAATTACCCTTTAAATTAGCATGGCCAAATAATTTGGTTTTAATGATTTATGGAGGTAATGTGAGAGCTGACTGTCGTTCATAACAGCTGGTTTGTTGTTTCAGTGAATGAGGGCGATGTGTCCTTTAAGCTGGCAGTGTCTCCGGACATGGCACCAGACGTCCAGATTGTGGCATACGCCATCCTCCCCAGTGAGACTGTGATCGCCCACAGTGCCGACTTCTCCGTTGAGAAATGCTTTGCTCACAAGGTCAGTATGAGGAGAAGGACAAACAACAGACAATACTTTGGGGGTTCTGGTGAAAATAACAGATATCTGATCAAATTTTGGGTTGATACCATTTGTTACACAGATTTGGTGCTACATTTTTACCAATCAAGAATTCATAAAATGATCAATAATCCCTCCAAAATACCACATTACCACACCAAAACCTTGAGGAATGCCATAGAAAAAGCCATGCTGTGATTTGGTATCAAAAGCGTTTGACATTTAGAGATTTCTGCAAGAATTGTATGTTTCTGCGATTGGATGGCGAGCACTTCTGTTCTGGAAACTGCTCAGAAACCCCCTTTTTGTCATTATCTAGCTGGGACAGCCATCTATCCTCTGAATGCTCTAGGTCTCTAGTTTGTGACTGTAAAGTGTCATGAGGCTGTGATTATCCTAGAGGTCACCACAAGTCATTTTATACAGTGAGGTCCAAGTTAAAAAAATGATCTCACTACAATGAAATGGCCACTATGGGGACTAACATCATCACACATGAATGCAGTTGAGCTCATTGAATCCACAAGAGTCTCAGCTTTACAGTGATACTCAATTTATGTAATTCCAAGACTGTTTAGGGACCCCAGTATGCAGAAATATTTAAATACACCATTTTAGAATAGGGGAAAATAAAACATTTATATTGCATGCAAAAACCTGCATGTGATTATCATAAAGTGGGCATGTCTGTAAAGGGGAGACTCGTGGGTACCCATAGAACCCATTTTCATTACATATCTTGAGGTCAAGTCGAGTGAACCCTTTGAAGATCACCATGGCAGTTTTTCCTCCCCAAAATTTAGCCTGACTGTGCAGCATTATTCCTTAGGTTTTCCACTTTCATATGATATCTGTATCTTAACTCTAGCTCTAAAACTGAACCTCCTACAGCCTCTTAAAGACGCTAAAGTCGGGTCTCAGAGAGTTAAAAGGGCCTTATGATTAAAAATCAATCAGGGAGATTTTTTTAGAGTAAAATACACATTTATATGAGGTTAAACAGATCATTGGGTTCTACCACTAAAGTCCAGATGGTGGGATGTGTCTTTTCTGTGTGTGTCAGGTGTCGCTGGAGTTTTCTCCGTCCTCAGCTGTTCCCGGAGAGGAGACCACCCTGCATGTGACGGCCCAGCCAGACTCTCTCTGTGGGGTGAGCGCTGTCGACCAGAGCGTCCTCATCAAGGAGCCAGGGAAGACTCTGGATGCAGACAAGGTAACTGCTGGAATCAACCACAAATAGATGCATACATCATTAATGTTCCCTCTACATTATCTTTTGCACAATTAACATCATCGGTCATGCAGAGGTTACAGTTTTTAATCTGCTGCTATTTCCTTGTCATGTTTATTCTTTCTTCCTTTTCTCCCTCTACCAGCAGTACATTGTTACCAATTGTGTAGCCTAATACAGTTGTTCAATCCAGCTCAGTATTGATTGTGTAGTTATTTTTACCCAGTTGTAAGAACGCTGTTGTGAAAGTGCTATAGGAACAAGTTATGATCACATATGTGAGGTGTATCGCTGCACCCGATTAGACTGTTATGAGGCCATTAAATAGGCGTTGTCAGTCGCTATAAGCACCGTAGATGTGGGTCATAAGGGGCCTACTGCACCTACTATGTTGTGAAAGTGAAACTTCAAAGACACGTTCGAACATGTTGTAAAACTGAATGAAACGTTACGTTTTGAACACAAACAAAAAGACTTCTTTAGGTTTAGGCAACAAAAAAAATATGTTAAGTTTAGTGAAAACATTGTGTTTTGGGTTAAAATAACTACGAACACAACTACTCATTGTTGGTTTCACACGTGATGCGAACTCCAGTCTCCTGGGTGAAAACACTGTGTTTTGTTTCCCATCCATCGTCCCCGACATCCACCCCTTGTGGAGTTTCACACTGTTTATACTACAGTGCCTGGCTTCCGCCTCTGTTCCTGTCATAATTACTATGGTTGATAGATGTCGCTGTCGTGTTCTTTTATAACTTCTTTCAGTGATCTAGCATGTGAATAGATGATAAAACCTACTAGTGGGTGTAGTAGGCCACTATTGACCCACATCTATGGGGCTTATAGCGACGGATAATGCCTATTTAATAGCCTGACACCAGTCTCATCAGCTGATCTCACAGTAAGAGTCTGCCTTATGGCGTAAGGTACTGTTTTGACTAATATACTTTATATCCACGTTTCAAACATTTGTCACTTTATAGTTTTGAACTATACCTTTCTTTTCAGATATTTGATTTGTTGCCTGTCAGAAAAGCATCCTTCATTCCATATGACGCTCAAGATCCTGTAGAATGCTTGCATGTGAGACCGAGAAGATACATTTTGCCAAATCCCGATGATAGCCATGATGCTTATACGGTTTTCCAGGTACTTCCTGAACATAAATGAATGTACAATATAAAGAATATACTAATATATTTTGTTGTTGCACATTTAATCAACGTCTCAGTGATGCCTGTATGTTGTTGTATCATTTAGAATATAGGGATGAAGATGGCAACAAACTTGGTTATCCGAGTGCCTACATGCCTCAAGTTCAAAGGAAGAGAATACCACCAGGGCCGCGGCTATGGTGACTCATTTTTTTGCTCTATCAAGTGACACATGCTAAATATTTACCAGCATTAGAACAGGTCACTGTGTCATTGCTTTCCTCTGCTTCTGATAGAACATTTTGCTTTATTTTCAGATACTAGGTATAGACATTACGGTGTTCCTATGGTAGCCATGAGTGAGGTACAGTTCGGTGTTGGGGGAGGTAGCGGACGCTATGATGCTCCTCCACCAATAGAGACCGTCCGCACTTTCTTCCCCGAGACCTGGATATGGGACCTGGTGGAAGTTGGGTGAGTTTTTGCCACGAAGGGTTTTGATTGTTATGAAATTAGTGTATTTGAGTGCATTTTTGGGCGCAAAGAGAATGTGCACTAGAGTCCTTCTCTCTGACTTCCTGCTGTCCCCCTGTACACATGAATGGCATGAAAATAATTTACTGAAACTTCTCCTCTAGACTTTTTTTTTTATTTAACCTCATGGCTCACAGAGTCATTTTAGGGTGTTTGTGATGCTTAGGAAAATGATTTAATTATTAAGAAAATTGCCAGAATTTCTTAAGCAACATGGAACCCTGTATTACTACGTTATTTTAGTTTTAGATCTGAAGAATGCAGCTTATGAAGCAATTTCACATTTAGACATTTTTTTTAGTAGGGATCATGCACAGAGCTGACTATTTCAGTCACGATACTGTTATCGATACCTGCGCTTTGGGTATCAGCCGATACCGAGTACCAAGCCAATACCAGTGTTTCATTAATACGCTGTATGCCTCACTGTGTGGAAGTGACTGGGATCATTCTTTTATGTGTAAGGCAACATCAGGCTTGACTTAAGCATTACTTTCCTAACTGTGTAAAACAAAATGTAACAAATAAACACATTGATATTTAAGTATTTAATTGTTCTTTATTATTAAAATAATAAATCATACACCAGCAACTTGGTAAAAAATCTTCATAATTAACAGGAATTTTAATTCAAGTGTGAACTTTTTTAATGCAGCAACTTATAGGTCAAAACTTAGACAGGAATTTAAATTTCAGTATATAATATGTATAGTATATAAACTTGAAATGGAAGTGTATAGATCGGTCCCATTGTCACCAATATTTGCTCCAGCTATTTGAGTCAGTATCGGCCCGATATCCGATCCAGTATTGGTATCGGTGCATCCACAGTAGCTCACAGTAACTATAATGTGCCGTTGTTACTGCAATAAAGCCTACGTATTAATCATCTGATCAAATTGTTTTTCTTTGACTCATCTGAATCATGAAAGTACGTGTTTCAAGTTCACAGAATGTGTCTCTGTGTATTTGCTGACTCAGAGATTCTGGAAAAAAGGATGTGTCCCTCACTGTCCCAGACACCATCACCACCTGGGAAACAGAGGCTTTCTGTCTGTCCTCTCAGGGTTTTGGCTTGGCTCCTCGAAAAGAGATCACCGTCTTCCAGCCCTTCTTCGTCGAGCTCAGCCTGCCCTACTCCATCATCCGAGGAGAGCACTTTGAACTGAAGGCAACCATCTTCAACTACCTGACCAGCTGTATCATGGTAATGGATGTTTTCACATCACCTAAATGCTAATATCAGCATGCTAACAAGCTGATGTTTAGCAGGTGTAATGTTTACCATATTCACCATCTTATGCCTCATTTCCACTGCATGGTTTGGCTGGACTCGACTCAACTCACTTTTGACTCCAGGTCCTTTTCTCTATTTTGACTTCTACTGTGAATAGTACCTCCTCAGTATAGGCGGAATTCTAAAACTGCCGTGACATCATCTTCAACGCGACACTCGCTAAATCATTTCATCGGCAACCAGACAGAGGAAAGTCTGCACTTCTTCAAGTGTTTCCGTAGTTTTGCAAGCTGCCTAATTTTTAAATTATATTGATGGTAGCTTGGCTATTTAAAAATGGTGAGTTTGTGCAAGATGTCCTGTGCGGCACGAGTGGCGATTCTCTGACCAATCAGCGCTCCGCAGTGTTTTAACTCCACCTTCTAGTATCAGCTCAGCTCGCTTGGAACCTCGACCAAGGTGGTATTAAAAAAAGGACCAAGTAATATCCACTTTTGCTAATGGAAGACCAAAAAAGAGTGAGTCAAGTTGAGTAGAGCCATGCCGTACCATGCAGTGAAAGTGCTGCATTAGATTAGTGTGTTAAGATACTAACATGTGCTAAGTAGCATTAAACACAAAGTACGGCTGTGAATGATGGGAATGTCATTAGTTCTGCAGGTATTTTGGTCATAAAACCAAAGTAATGGGCAAATTGAATATTTTGCTTGATGATGATGAAAAAGTTAAGGGATCACCAAATTCACCCTGTGGTGTAAATGTACAAATGTTATGGAAATTCATTCAATATTTACTAAGCTTAAGGTTTTATAATACCTATACTGATAATTTGTGATTAACCAATACTTCAGAGATTGTCTGTGAGAGGCCTTTTTGCTATTATAGTTTTCTTCTCTGGGAAACACTGGCAATCTTTAATTTGCATTATCTGGAACAATAATCATAAATATCAGGACAAAAAATAGACTATGGATATAGGATTAAGACTTTATCCATCAAATGCGGCTTCTTTTCCATTGTTTTATCTGAATACTTCCCTCTTTATAGAAGAACCAGACAGGGCTGTAGTCTTAGTCTCCTACTCCTTGACCCAGCTGTTACACCACGGCTACATATTTGAGACTGGACAAGAAGACTGAAGAGATAAACACAGATGATTCCATCATAAATTGTTTTTATATGCTGATGATCTCCTTTTATACATTTATGACCCCAGTGAATCCAAACTTATCCTACTTAGTCATTTCTCATCAAACTAATTTTAATAGATAATGACTTTACCCACTGCCTTTTCAAGGTGGAATCAAAGAGACTTTTAAAGCATTGTTGAAATCATAGACCGCATATAACAAGTGGACGCAGTCACTGTGACATCACCCATTGGTTTGTGGACTACCCTTTTGAACGGTTTGAAGCCTCAAGTTTGGCATTTTGGCTGTCGCCATCTTGTTTTTTTGGAACCAGAAGTGACCATATTTGGATGAGAGGGTCGATCTGGGGGGAAATACTGGAACGGATTGGTCCATAGGTTAGGAAAGCCTATTGGTCAGGGGTTAGGAAGCACATAGGAAGCACGTGCAGAATCGGGTAAGCATCCAATCTAGCACCAAGGCCCGGCAGGGCCAGGTACCATTGCTAACCATGCTAGCTAGCATCTGTAATTTATGTTAACTGGGATATTAATAGGGATGCTAATGTTAACTAGCAAAAAACAGGCTTGTTTTTAATAAACTTACCGGAAAAAGAATTAAGAGCTGAGTCCCTACAGTGTCTTTTAGTACAACCCGAACCCTGAGAAATGTTGTGGTAGCGACCTGTCATTCACAACATAGCCCCACCCTAAGCATGAACTAGTTTATCAGCGATTTAATTATGAGTCTATAAACTCATTAAGAAAATGTTAACGGAGGTAATTAATCAAGTGAGAAGTACGGTCCTTTTCTCATAGACTTTTATACAATCAGACTCCTTTTTGCAACCAGTGCAGTCACCCCCTGCTGGCCATTAGAAATAATGCATGTTTAAGGCACTTCTGCATCGGCTTCATTTTTTAGACCTAGCGGTTGCCCCTTGGTTGAAACCTGAAATTGATTACTGGTGAACTTTACCCATGTACAGTATCTCTTGTGGGTCCTGTCAACTCACTCATGATGACAGACTTACCAAGGTTCTTGTAAATATTTGGAATAATCCTCATTTTCCTAACTGGGTCAGTTTTTAAACTACTTGATAATTTGATGTCTGCTGTTATTTGGTACAAAAACATTTGAAAGATGCACCTTCGAAAGGTCAAAATGGTGCAGCACTTGTTTGCATTTGCCATAAAACTCCAGTTTTTAAATATATTGTGGTCTTTCTTGAACAGGTCACTGTGTCTCCAGCCCCCTCCTCAGATTACACCCTCACCCCCCTCTCTGGTGACCAGTACACATCCTGTTTGTGCGGCGGTGAGCGCAAGACCCTCAGCTGGACCATGGCCCCCTCAGCCTTAGGTGAGAGTCATGCTTTCATCCACACTGGTGTGAAATGTCAGAGGTTGGAAAGGTGGAGGAACCCTTTTTCATTTCTATGAAATCAGTGAGATCCATCTCAGTGACAAATTGTTTTGACACTTTCAGAATTGAAAAAAAAATCTTAATCAAGTCTCACACCGTGTTCATTGATCTTTTTTAGGGGTTATGAATGTGTCAGTGACTGCTGAGGCCGTGGCATCCCACACATCATGTGACAATGAGATTGTGAGCGTGCCCGAGAGAGGTCGTATCGACGTGGTCACACGATCTCTCATAGTAAAGGTTGGTACCTTAAAACAAGATGACAAAAGTTTATCTATTAACAAGATGGAAACTCTTGCACTCACATAATTTCCGTCCCTCTCAGGCTGAAGGAACTGAGATGACAAAGACCTACAACTGGCTGCTCTGTCCAAAAGGTCAGTATGTTTTACACCAGGCACGGCCCATCAAACAGTTTGAAAAAGGACAGCCCAATGCTATAAGTTAAGAGGAGGTAGATTGCATGTCAAAAATGTAATGTAATTCACTACTTAGTTTCATTGTGATTATGCTAATTGTGTTCAGCGTAGGTGTCTCAGATTATTTCAATGTCATTACTTAAATACATTTTATCAACCTAATGGAAGAATCCCCAATTTTGTGGCATATCTTACTTCCAGTCTGACCTGTTTCAGTACATGACCAACTAACCATCCGTTAAATCTTTGTTTTAGTGCTGAGCTGAGTGTTTGTTCTCTGTCTGCACACAGGAGAGGCGTTGACAGAGGAAATAGACATAGAACTCCCTGACAACGTGATTGTTGGATCTACCCGTGCTTCAGTATCAGTCCTGGGTAAACTTATACATTTGTTTTTGTTGAGTGTTTAGTTGCACAGAGAAAATCTCCCCCTCCTGCAGATGAATTTGAAAACAGCCTACGAGTGGTGAAAGGTCAGGTTAGTTACGTATTCAGTCTCAGTAAATCAGTGTTTTTGTGTAGGTGACATTCTGGGCCGAGCCCTGAACAACCTTGATGGGCTGCTGAAGATGCCGTATGGATGTGGGGAGCAGAACATGGCACTCCTGGCCCCCAACATCTACATCCTCCAGTACCTGAAAAACACACGGCAGCTGACCCCAGCCATCAAGGAAAAGGCTTCCAACTTCCTGACCAGCGGTGAGTCTGTGTTTACTTCATATTGTAGCTGAAATAATAAACTCAGGCATTTCGGGCCGATACCGACTCAAAGAGATGGATTGGATATCGGTGACAATGGGGCCAACCTGTTGATTCAAATTCTATGTTTATATACTATATACATTTTATACTGGAATTTCAATTCCTGTTTAAGTTTTGACCAACTAGTTGCTGCATTAAACAGGCTTACAGTTGAATTGTAATTCCTGAGAATTTTGAAGATTTTTTGCCAACTTTTTGGTGCATTATTTATTATTTTAATGATAAATAACAATTCAATACATTTATATCTATGTATGTATTGGTCACATTTTGTTTTACAAAGTTAGAAAATCAATGTTAAAGTCAAGCCTGAAGTTGCCTTACACATAACAGAATGATCCCAGTCACATCCACACAGTGAGGCATACAGCTTATTAATTAAAGGCTGGTATCAGATCGGTATCGGCCGATACCCAAAGCCCAGGTATCGAGACTGAAAAAGTCGGATCAGTGCATCCCTACCCAAAATGTTGTTGTTCTTTAAATCTGTACATTCACACTTAATAAATGCCCTAATCAACGTGTTTATATTGTGATACAGGCTACCAGAGACAGCTGAACTACAAGCATCATGATGGTGCTTACAGCACATTTGGATCAGGAACAGGAAACACTTGGTGAGAACATTACTGACCAATCATCCACTAAGATTAATTATGGTGTGAAATATTTACTACATCGTACAGCCAAACCCTTTATACCAGTGATTCTCAACGTACGGTCCGGGGACTCCCAGGGTTCACATGTCATTGGGTCTGCAGATTAATCTACAGATGGGGACCATTTGCACCAATAAAACAAGCATATTGTGTCCATTACCACCACCCACATTAGCTTCACTCAGGGCGCAACAAACTGTTCCTGCTGCTGCTTAGCTTAGCTTATTAGCCAGTTAGCTAGCTAGCGAGCATGGAGAAATATTTGAGTCAGTCCACATCAACAAGTGACGCTAAGCCCAAACTAGCTAAATTGAGAAAATATGACGACAGTTATATCGAGCGACAGCCGAGCTAAAGCAGCATCTGATTACAAAGCACCTGAATATCAGAGCAAAACAAAGTGGTGTTAACGTGGTTCAAATTAAAATGTGTTTCTGTTTATCACTATCAAACAGGTCTGAAGTAGTTAGGCTGAAATGTTTTAGAATACAAATAGTTCCAATGGCATCTAAGAGTGCAAATGGTAGTAAGCATTATGGTTAATCGCTGTTGCGATAATGAGGGGTCCTTGGAAGATTTTTCTCCCAAGAAAAAGTCTGAGACTATACTGATGAGTAGATGAAGCAATTACACTTTGGAGCACGTTGCTCCAAAAATCATGTGATTTTACTCATCCTATTATCACTCATAATAAGTTCTTCACAATAATAAAACCAATGTGCTATGTGAACACAAGCATGTTCAAGTGTTTCTAATTAATACATGAACTGCATAAATGTTATGTTTAGTATATTGTGGTAATTATCGTGAGACATTACACAGATCAAGTGCTTCCTCTTGTCTGATTTCATCAGTTAATATCTAACTTTGTTTTAACATCCTCCTCAGGCTGACTGCTTTCGTGCTGAGATCGTTTGCCAAAGCGCAGTCGTTCATCTACATCGACCCAGCAAAGCTCGAAGAGTCTATGGTTTGGCTGAACAATAAACAACGAGAAAATGGCTGTTTTGAACGGTCAGGGAACCTCTTTAACAACAGAATGAAGGTAATTAAAGTCTGTCTGGAGTTTCTATGAAAATGAGGTTACATGTTGATCTTCACTGCAGCAGTAGCTAAACACAAATACACCATCAGGACTTTCATTCATGGCTCAGTAGTAACTAATACCAGCCTGGGGCCCATTTCATGAAATGTGCGAAATGCAAGCAGCAATTAGCAGCATGAGATAATTCCCCCTCATATTGATGTTAACAGGTTTCTCTTATCAAAACAAACGCTATTCATAATAGGCGACTCATGCAGGATTATACGAGAATTCCGTGGGACTCACAAATGTATTTCTAAGTTTCCGAGTGACGACCCTTTGTGAAACAGGACACTGCCGCCATTTGCAAACTGCTCAAAATGACTTCTGTGAGTGGGGCCCCTGGGTGTTGGAGGTGCAGTGATGATCTGTGTGTCTGTATGATGCTTCGTCTCTACAGGGTGGTGTGTCTGATGAAGTGACCCTCAGTGCCTACATCACTGCTGCCTTCTTGGAGATGGGGAAGCCCGTAGATGTGAGTAGACTCCTTTCACTACAAACACCTCATGCTGTTTTAACTGTAAATTGCTTGAAGGAAAGAATTCACTTTACAACATATACACACACCAATAACTTTTACACTGACAAGTAGAAATAAAACTATTAAATACTTGACAAATCTCCCTTTAAGGTACATTTTGAACAGATAAAAAATGTGATTCATTTGCGATTAATCGCGATAAACTGTTAACGATCATGATATTAATCGCGATTCAATATTTAAATCAATTGACAGCCTTAATTATAATGTGTGTTTTTAATCTGTTCTAGGATCCTGTGGTGAACCAGAGCCTGTCTTGTCTCAAGGAGTCCACCAGTGACCTCAGCAACACCTACACTACAGCTCTGCTGGCGTACGTCTTCACCCTGGCAGGAGACACTGAAGACCCGTGCTCACCTTCTGAAGCACCTAGACACTGTTGCAATACAAGAGGGTGAGTCATCCTCCTAAAGGAAATCATTCTGGCTTCCAATACTGTGAATGTAGCTCACCTTGTGCCTGTTTGCCTGTTTGTGGATGGCTGTTTTTAGGAGGGTTCCTCCACTGGTCTCAGACAGCAAAAGACACGTCAGCCTCCCTGTCTGTGGAGATCAGCTCCTATGTGCTGCTGGCCAAACTCAGCGCCGCTCCTACAGCTGAAGACCTGGGCTACGCCAGCAGCATCGTTAGATGGCTGACGGGCCAGCAGAACTACTATGGAGGCTTCTCCTCCACACAGGTACGGGCAGCCCAAACAGCATAAAGCTGGACTTTGAATTAAACGTACTGCATTGTCTTCTGGGACAAATATGATGAAGATTATTGAATTGTGTTTGCAAAGCATTTTTCAGCTTATTCAAACTGTTTCATTAACTTATGAAGTAGGGACATTTTCTAAATGTGTAAAGGAATACTAAATCCTTCAGCCTATCTGAAAAATTCAAAATCACATAATTTAGACATTAGGGCTGTCAAAGTTAATGCGATTACAGAGGTATGCTAAATGCAGTACCTGTGAGGGTTTCTGGACAATATTTGTCATTGTTTTGTGTTGTTGATTGATTTCCAATAATAATTTGCATAAAGCAATTTTCCCAGTCTCATGTTAATAAGAATATTAAATACTTAAATCTCCCTTTTGAACAGATAGAAACATTTTTATAATATTTTAATCGATCGAGCCTTATTAAGACACACATGGTTTTCACAGGACAGCGACATGAGCCCACACCTCAACAGTTTAGTGTCAGTGATTATACCTGACCAAGGACAACAGCGGTGTTATAGTCATTTAACTACGATTCACAAATAAAATTGTAATTTTCTTAATTGATTTCTGTATGAAAATCAACAATTAAAACCTGAAATTGATAAAAGTGAACTCCTACATATGAAAGCTGTTGTATGTGTAAACAAAAGTCAATACATTTACATTTGTATAAATTTAAGCACATAAAGTATTTGGTATTTTGGTTTATGTGTGTTGTAGGACACAGTGGTGGCTCTTCAGGCTCTGACTCTCTACTCCACTCTGGTGTTCAGTCCAGAGGGTTCCAGCACAGTGACAGTCCAGTCTCCCAGTGGTGAGATGACATTTGATGTGAACCAGAACAACAAACTGCTCTACCAGGAGCAGCTGCTGCAGGACGCGGCAGGAAAGTACAGCCTGGAGGTGAAGGGCACTGCATGTGCTGTAATGCAGGTCAGTGGTCACTGCAGCTCTACCTGGTTCTCTTTGCTATACATACACCATCTCAAACACTGCTAATATAACTATGCCCTAATGTTAGCAGCTCAGTAGGAATACAGAAAGTTTGGAAGTTCCGTACCTCCATTGCACCTCCACCTGCATTATATTTTGTTTGATCTAAAAATAAGAGGTTGTACCACGGACAGCGCCGTGGGTTGATCAATACACAGCACAGCTAGGCTACTGATCTTTCAGAGCCATGGTCGGAGCCGTAGATTCTAACTTGTACAAACCTCCATCAGATAAAGGGTCAATGAGTCAGGCAGACTAGACTAATGGTGCATTCACACCAAGAGTGAAGCAAACGTTTTGCGCAACGCGATTACATATAAAGTCAATGCAAAGAGGTGAATGATGACGCGAATGACGTGAATGACGTGAATGGCGCAAATGGTGAGAATGGTGTGGATGACAGAATGCAAAATTAGCATATTTGCAGAAGTTGAAATATTTCAACTGGAGCGAGAAATTCGCATGACGCTGTGTCGTGAAAGTCTATCAGCATTGAGATTCTCCTCCTGTCTTCACTGACGTCCTGACGCTGTTGAATCAGAAATGGAGATTAAAATTTTGTATCTGTCTGTGGTCACCCAGAGCTACGATAGTACATCATATCTGTTCAAAGACCGGACCAAACTCTGTGTATAAATATATGTGTATAAACCACTATGGATGAAACCACAACGTTGCTGCCGTATTTATGCCTAGATGACTTTATGTTGAGTGTAGATGGAGCAGCTGCATAGCCTGGCACTGATCCATCAGAACTCCATTCAAAAAACAAACAAAGTTCTTTGCTTTTCGTCCTGCGGACAAACCTGTCAAAGCATGAATTCAGACTTTTTACAAATCGGCATCATTATGTAGTTATTTCGGCATCCTTTTGATCTGTCTATTGGTATGGAATCACAGCACAATCTGTTTATTTTGGGTTCTTACCGCAGTGGAGACATGTGTCTCGCTAGATACAGTCAGTGTAATGACCCTGTATTAGAATACAGCTCGCCGCCAGATGATGTTATGAATCCAGACACGATGCCGTTTGGTTTTCTGACATATCTGGGACTTCCACAACAGTGGTTATTTATTCCATGGTTGATGGCGGAAACAGTGGAAAGAAAAGTTGTTGGTATCTATGGAGACAAGCTCCATCTCCTCTCCGGCGCGTCTTGCACGAATGAACATGAATAATACCAGCGGTAAAACTACGCGCGAGTAAAGCGAGGCGAACAATCGCTTTGTTCTTGGTGTGAATGCAACATAACATTTTACTAAACAACCTCTCTGCTCCTACACTCTCTGTATGTATCTCACAATCCTTTAGGTAGGTTAACAAAGAGCATGCATTTTGATCATTTTGCAACAAGGGTGATGACATCCCCCCTCAAATCGCCTACTGGTTGATAGTATGCACAGCAGCCAATGGGGACAATGCATGTGAAAGTTAGTTATCAACCCTATATCTAAGACGACCAATTCAAAGGTAGCTCAATCAGGTTTGATGCTTAAACGCAGCAACCTAAAACTAGCATGTGAAAATGGGACACCCCTGAAAACAAGATGGTACTTCTCAAGGGGTAAATCCTGATGCATCATAAACTTGAACAAATGTGAGTAAAGGAAATACTTGATATTCTTCTATGAATGTTAAACTTTCCTTGTGTACCTCTTTCCCAGATTTCACTCCGCTATAACATCCCAACTCCTCATGAAATCAGCACTCTCAGTGTCAAGATCAAGGCAGAGGCCGACTGCTCCAGCAAAAGACCCAAACTCTCTCTGAAGCTGAAGTCCCTGTAAGCAATCAACAATGCAGATCCACGTTACAGAACAATACTGACATTTTTGACTGCATCTACCAGCTTGAACTAAGTAACTGTTAATGGACAGACGGGAGAAATGTTTACAACTTGGTAGCAAATTAACGTCACATTTTTGTGGTACTTGTATTACAGATATACTGGAAGGGAGACCAGTACAAACATGGTGATCCTGGATATCAAAATGCTCTCTGGATTTGTCCCACAACCAGAGTCTTTGAAGGCTGTGAGTATATATATATACAGTATATATAGTATATAGCATATGAGTATAACTTTCACCTTTAGTAGAAATAGAAAAGTTTTCATCTTGTTGAGGAACCACCCAGCTGATTATCATCTCCTCACAGCTTAAAGGTGCCCTGCTGGTGGATCGTGTTGAACTAAAGGACGACCATGTTCTGGTGTATATACAGGAGGTGAGAGGAATTCACAGTGAGGAACAAGAGATGATGCTCTTCAGATTTGTAATTGTCATCTATTTCTTCCAACAGTTAATAAAGGATATACCCATCAACCACAGCTTAGACCTCATACAGGAACTCCCAGTGCAGAACCTGAAGCCAGCTGTGATCAAGATCTACGACTACTACCAGCCAAGTAAATCAGTCCTCTTAGCGTCTTTTGTGTGGTCAAATCCATTGTTGTCTTCGTAGACGTGCGGCTGGCGTGCTCAAATGCGGGGCCGACACCGTCACAGACCTATTTTTCCTTTTTTAGTTCAACTTTTGGAACAATGCAGCACACACCGCGTGTCATGTGACGTGGAACAACCAATCACAGCTGGCAGATATCTTTTCTTTCTTCTGTTAATATCAATCTAGGTGGTAAATATATGGAGGAGAAGTTAATCATTTTAGTGCAGGACTACCCAGAGCTTTACCATCTTTGCCACAGACTGTATTCCTGGCGTCACCGTTTCTGACCGAGGTTGGCACAACATCCGAGAGACAGAGAAATCGAGTGTAAAGCTGCTGTGAGAGATTTATGGTGCTGGAAATCCATTTATCTTTGTGTTGATTGTGTTTAGTTTAGTCAGTGAGGCTTCCTGCTGAATTATCGCAACTTTATCACTATCATCATTGCAACACGCAGGTTTTGGTTGCTTAGCAACAGCAGGCGCGACAGGAGTGCAACCGAGCCCCCAGGAAGAGCGTCGTAATTTTGGTAGTGGCCAAACGGCGGTACTGCAACATCCGTGTCCGTCACGTGATTCTATTGGGCCCAGAAATACTTTTTCCCATAGACTTACATTGGGAAAGAGACGTCTGTAACTCAGCGGATAATTTCTTTTTTTTTTAAGTAAATCAACTTCCCAGTACGACCACTTGATTAGTCCTTATCTAAAAGTTGTCATGTGAATGAGCCCCAGACCGAGGGCTGGAGCGAGGGCTGGGAGGCGGGGTTAAAGGAAACGCTACTGCGCCTGCTCTATGGGCCCAATGGATGCGGAACATCGCTGGATGATACGGGTACTTTACAGCAGCTGCGCCACAGAGCAACTTACATAGGAATGAACGGGAGCCCGCCTCCAACGCTGCATCCAGCTATCTTTATACATCCATGAGCACAACCTCCAAAAGCACATTGGAAAGCAAAGAAAGCGGCACAGCTGGCGTTTTCCGCGAGTTTTCGATGCAGCATGTGTACGGCCCCTAAACCTCCTTTACAGAGACCACAGCACACACTGACGAACTTTGCTCCGTAGTAGAGCTGTACAACAACCTGAACAGTTATTAAAATAAGGGGTGTCATGATTCCGATTCTAAATCGGAAATCAATTGAAGCTAACTTCTGATTTCAACCAT
Organism: Sebastiscus albofasciatus; assembly: GCA_916701655.1. Classification (NCBI taxonomy): domain Eukaryota; kingdom Metazoa; phylum Chordata; class Actinopteri; order Perciformes; family Sebastidae; genus Sebastiscus; species Sebastiscus albofasciatus. Next base: position 20,071 of record CAKAOI010047769.1, read on the forward strand.
TGATAACAAAAGCAGGATTGTCGATTTATTTTTATTTATTTATTATACTTTTTTTCCACTACCACCTACCTTCCTGTGTTACATAGAAAATACAGTTGTACTCAAGAAATGAAACAGCTACTTGACTCGTGGTTAAAACTATGAAGCCTACAGCCTACAGCCTACATGCACGTTATTTTCAACTTAATTTAGATTTGGAGAATCGTGACACCCCTAATCAGAATAGTAATTTCCAGTTGTACATTTGTTAAATGTGATAGACTGTTGAACACATGAAGCTATTTGACTCGTTTTTTAAATCTCTCTTCTTCTTTCTTTGCTCTCAGGTGACCAGGATGATGCAGAATACATCTACCCTTGTGCTGCCGGCAACAATATGTAATAACATAAAGAAGCACTGCAACGTTTCTGACAAAAGTCATTTCCAAAAAACATTTTCACCCCAACCACAAAAACCTATAATGTCTTAAATTGTTCAGAATCACTCTCACAAGAATGTATAACATTTTGGAAATAAATCGATGACGAGCCGTGGTCGGTGCCGTCGATCCTAACTTGCACAAACCTCAGTCAAATTGATCGTTTTCGTTATTTTTTTCACAAGGTTAACTGAAGTGTGGTTAGTCCTCACGCCATCACTGATTCCAGTATAATTTAAAATTACTCACATTTTATTACAGATATATTTGATGAACCTTTACACCATGTCTGTTTGTGTAAACATATACAAACAGTTATCAAGTATTTGCTTGTTAGTATTCTGCCACAATCTGTTGCAGCTGTGTAACTACTGTATGTGTCTGAGGTGAAATGCATGCACGATGGACAATAAAATAATTCTAATGTGAAAAAACAAACTGGTTTTGTGTTGAAATTTTTTCACTGTTCATCTTTCTGCTGTTTATTTGTCGTATGTGTTTCTTCCACAGGCCAGAAGTTTGCAGTTCAGCTTAGTGTGGAAGGTGGAAATACGGTTCGAAAAGCAACACATGTTGCTATGGCTTTCTGAGGAGTCTCCAGTCAAGTCAAACTTTATTTATATAGCACGTCTAAAAACAACCACAGTTGACCAAAGTGCTGAACATAAAAATGAATACAAAGCGAGCAGCAGAAAGAACAGAGTAAAAACAATAAACATAATGTGAACATAACAGCAGTAAAAGAGTTGCAGCACAACAGAAGATAAATTGTATCGAACGCTAGCGAGGAGAGTCTTCAGCAGCGACTTAGAGCAGCAGGAGGTAGGATCGGAGCAAATATGATTAAAAAAAAGTTTAAAAGCGCCGATCAAATATGAATCAATATTCTGTTACTGTAATGTGTATCCCTCACATAAAATGTTTTCAGAAACATCTTGTAGTGTACTGTTTCGCTGTAAAATGAGAACGTTTGTGACACGGCAGCCATGTCGAGATCAGTTGAGGAAATACCAAGCACCGCCCACCAGCCGGAGGACACTTTCTCATTTTACAGGTAAACAGAACACTACAAGATGTTTCTTTCCAACCACAACACATAACAGCTGTAACTCACACTCTGACTTTTATTTACTCTTCTACTTCATGTGTTTTTTTGTTGTTGTTGTTTTTTTTTACATTTGGCGTTTGATATTGCATACATTGTTGTTGATTGTTTTTTATTTGTTTGTTTATTTTATTGACACAACAATCATTAATTATTTCTGTATCGTTTTCTACCATTTTCATGTTCTTTTTAAATATCTATATTGTAATTTGCTTAATGAATTTTATATATGTATATACTGTATATGTATTGGTTTTTATTTTGTTTTTTTTTATTAGTATTGAATTGACGCTTTGGCAATATTGTTCACCTGACAGTCATGCCAATAAAGCATATTGAATTGAATTGAGAGAGAGGGATGCACAGCAACGACAATAATAGCACCACAGCTTTAATACAAATTGGACTAATAACAATAATCAATTTCGGTGGATATTATAGAGTGAAAATAGAAATAGCAGTAATAAAAGCTGTAATAATAATATAAATATGACTACTAATAATAATAGCAGTAATAGTAGCAGTAATAATAATAGTTTATTTTGTTAAGGGGATACGATGTAGTGACAGAACCTCAACACGTAGCCATCGAAGCTACCCCGAACCTGACATGAGCCCCTTCAAAACTGTTTAATTATGGGCCTCTGGCTTCGGGGTGCAAGAGCTGCCCATCATCCGCAATTAACGTCCCTGCTTTGAATCCAGACAGGAAGTGGCTGCTAAGTTGTATCGTAGACTGCCTCCTCTGTTGATTGAATTTCACATACTGTGCCTCCTTCACTCCTGTTCAAAGCATCTGTTTTCTCTGTCCAGTACTTGTATATTGCTGGACACTGCTGTCCTCAAATGCTTGTTAATGGTAAATGGTGGCGGTAAATGGACTGCATTTATGTAGCGCCTTTCTAGTCTTCCGACCACTCAAAGCGCTTCACACTACATGTCAGCATTCACCCATTCACACACACATTGGTGCCAACCTGGACACTTCGACATGTGGACTGAGGGAGCCGGGCGACCCGCTCTACTTCTGAGCCACAGCCGCTCCAGTGTCTCTTGTCCCTGTCCTTGAGGACATCCATCCATCCATCTGCAACCGCTTATCCCGTTAGGGGTCACGGTGGTGGTGGGGGGGGGTTGGGGGAGGAGGGGGGGGGCTGGAGCCGATCCCAGCTGACATTGGGCGAAGGCGGGGCACACCCGGGGTCCATCGTAGGGCTGACACATAGAGACAGACAACCATTCACACTCACATTCACACCTATGGGATATTTAGAGTCAACAATGAACTTAACCTGCATGTCTTTGGACTGTGGGAGGAAACCGGAGTACCCAGAGAAAACCCACGCTAACACAGGGAGAACATGCAAACTCCAAACTGCGACCCTCTAGCTGTGAGGCGCCAGTGCTAACCACTGCACCACCGTGCAGCCCTCCTTGAGGACAGCAATGCACAAATATTGGACAAACGTGTGGGTGTTGCACGTGTGCACTAGTGTGTTGTAACCCGTCAGCGTTGTTTGAGGATGGCCAAATCGTCCACTTAGGTTTGTTTACTAGAAAATAATCTACTTTCAACTTAGCAGTCAGGATAATCACTGTTTACATGTCAAAATCAAACATCCCACACAGTTCAAAGGGCACTGTGGCAGAACTCAAGTTACTGTAGCTTTAATACATCAGTTAGACTGAGGACACCCAGTGATGTGTGTAGAGGTGGTGCACTCTTGGTCTTTTCATAGCTGGAGGTGTACAAAGCACTTGAGCGCTCATTGAAACAATTTGGGATTCAGAATAATTCACTTTCATATCTTTCATATCACTTTCATATCAGTATCAACTTATTTATTCATTTTGTATTTTTGTATTTATCATTTATTCACTTATTTCCCCAATCTTATTTATTTCTGTATTCTTTTCTTTAAATATTTCTTTATGCATTTCTACCTCATTATGCAAATAAGGGGGGCTGTCACTCAACTGATATGCAACGGGAAATTTGTGCAGAAATAAATGAATGCATAAATACATAAATAAATACACACATTTAAATAAAGCCATAACAACACGTGTTGCTTTTCGAACCGTATTTCCACCTTCCACACTAAGCTGACCTGCAAACTTCTGGCCTGTGGATGAAACACATACGATAAATAAACAGCAGAAAGATGAACAGTGAAAAAAGGTCAACACAAGACCAGTTTTTTTTTCACATTAGAATTATTTTATTGTCCATCGTGCATGCATTTCACCTCAGACACATACAGTAGTTATACAGCTGCAAAGGATTGTTGGTAGGGGGGTATAGTCTGTCTCACTCATTGATCCTTTATCTGACTGAGGTTTGTGCAAGTTAGGATCGACGGCACCGACCACGGCTCGTCATCGATTTATTTCCAAAATGTTATACATTCTTGTGAGAGTGATTCTGAACAATTTAAGACATTATAGGTTTTTGTGGTTGGGATGAAAATGTTTTTTGGAAATGACTTTTGTCAGAAACGTTGCAGTGCTTCTTTATGTTATTACATATTGTTACCGGCAGCACAAGGGTAGATGTATTCTGCATCATCCTGGTCACCTGAGAGCAAAGAAAGAAGAAGAGAGATTTAAAAAACGAGTCAAATAGCTTCATGCATTCAACAGTCTATCACATTTAACAAATGTACGACTGGAAATTACTATTCTGATTAGGGGTGTCACGATTCTCCAAATCTAAATTAAGTTGAAAAACGTGCATGTAGGCGGAAGTAAAAAATATATATATATATTTTTCCGCTAAGCTAATTCATGTCGTGTAAAATGCCATAAACATGCAGGAAGTGGCTGGCCAGAGTATCGTAGTGACAGGGACGACCCACATTTCCCATCATGCCTGCCTAGTCCCGATTGCTGGACTGGGTAGATTAAGTTAGCTGTTTTATGTTCCAAAATGCAAATGTTCCTTTTGTTAGTGTTTGTAATGTAATGTGTATGTTCAGAACATGGTGGCTTATGATGGTGATTGTGATTTTTGTGCTGATTTATGAGTCAAGTAGCTGTTTAATTTCTTGAGTACATCTGTACTTTCTATGTAACAATGGAAATATAAGAGATAAATAAAATAATAAATAAATTGTCAATCCTGCTTTTGTCATCGATGGTTGAAATCAGAAGTTAACTTCGATTGATTTCCGATTTATAATCGGAATCATGACACCCATAATTCTAATAACTGTCCAGGTTGTTGTACAACCCTACTACGGAGCAGACTTCGTCAGTGTGTGCTGTGGTCTCTGTAAAGGAGGTTTAGGGGCCGTACACATGCTGCGTCTAAAAATGCCAGTTATGCCGCTTTCTTTGCTTTCCAATGTGCTTTTGGAGGTTGTGCTCATGGATGTGCACAAGACAGCTGGATGCAGTAGCATTTCCTTTAACCCCGCCTCCAATCCCTCCCTCCAGCCCTCAGTCTGGGACTCAGTCACATGACAACTTTTAGGTCCTAATGATTTAAATAAGGACTAATCAAGTGGTCGTACTAGGAAGTTGATTTACCAAAAAAAAAAGAAATTATCCGCTGAGTTACAGACGTCTCTTTCCCAATGTAAGTCTATGGGAAAAAGTATTTTTCGGCCCAATGGCATCACGTGACGGACACGGAAGTTGCAGTACCGCCGTTTGGCCACTACCAAAATTTGCTTCAAAGCCCGCCGCTCTTCCTGGGGGCTTGGTTGCACTCCTGTCGCGCCTGCTGTTGCTAAGCAACCAAAACCTGCGTGTTGCAATGATGATAGTGATGAAGTTGCGATAATTCAGCAGGAAGCCTCACTGACTAAACTAAACAAAATCAACACAAAGATAAATGGATTTCCAGCACCATAAATCTCTCACAGCAGCTTTACACTCGATTTCTCTGTCTCTCGGATGTTGTGCCAACCTCGGTCAGAAACGGTGACGCCAGGAATACAGTCTGTGGCAAAGATGGTAAAGCTCTGGGTAGTCCTGCACTAAACTGATTAACTTCTCCTCCATATATTTATCACGTAGATTGATATTAACAGAAGAAAGAAAAGATATCTGCCAGCTGTGATTGGTTGTTCCACGTCACATGACATGCGGTTTGTGCTGCATTGTTCCAAAAGTTGAACTAAAAAAGGAAAAATAGGTCTGTGGTTTGTGTCGGTCCCGTATTTGAGCACGCCAGCCGCATGTCTACGAAGACAACATGGATTTGACCACACAAAAGACGCTTAGAGGACTGATTTACTTGGTTGGTAGTAGTCGTAGATCTTGATCACAGCTGGCTTCAGGTTCTGAACTGGGAGCTCCTGTATGAGGTCTAAGCTGTGGTTGATGGGTATATCCTTTAT